>CAJQZM010038706.1:0-29593 GCA_907164665.1 Colias nastes
CTTCAGAAATGAAAACATCGAAGAAAAACAAAACAATACAGGATATACAACCGGTAAAATAAATACAAATAAAGAAACACACTTTTGCATTTATCATATCAGTAAGCACTAGCTTTCCACCCGCTTTGTCTTAAACTTGATAAATAATATACTAAAACCTTCCTCGATAATCAATCTATATATTAAAAAAACGTATCAAAATCCGTTGCGTTGTTTTAAAGATTTAAGCATACACATGGACAGAGAAAGCAACTTTGTTACATACTATGTAGTGATAATGATAGTAATGATATAACGATTACATCACAAAGCCGCTTCAGCGCTTCCCTCAAGCACTGACCACTTCCAGACCTTGGGGAGTGCGTTAGACGTAACGCCGACAAGCGCTTTAGATTTCACCAGATCACAGCCCCAGATAGCTGGAATCACACATACCCTACTTTGTAAGAATATACTTACCCTACTGTTTATTATCTTAGGATAGTTTAATGTTGATACAATTTAGGGATTTCTAAGCTTATATAAGTACCTACTAAGTATTAGTATGCATAATTTATTATATTGATAATTGATATGTGCTTTGTCATTGTCAGGCTAATGGCTAAGTGCATTTAATGGTAATGGTGTGCAGGTTAAGCAGCTTGAAGCGCGGTCAGAATATTGATGGGTAACCGTATATTGCTAATTTAGTTACCGTCTATGCATCACCGAGTAGCTATACTAATATTATAAAGCTGAAGAGTTTGTTTAATGGTTAGATAAATGGGCTTAGTATTTTTCACCCGAAAGAATTTTTCAAATCGGACCAGTAGTTCCTGCGATTAGCGCGTTCAAACAAAGAAACTCTTCAGTTTTATTATAGATTAGTATAGATAATTTTGTAGCTCAAGAACATGAATAATAAGAACAAATGAAAATAAATACTTTAAAGCATAAACTACTTGCTAGCAAGTTAATAAATCATTATGATGAATGATCGCCTAAAAATATGCTAAATGTAACATTGAAGAAAAAAAGATCAACATTTAAACTATAAAATATATACAACATTTCATACTCACTCAGTACTACAACAATCTCGTTACTCCATTATCAAAAAACCAGATAATCTCCGGCAATAAAACGAAATCCATAAATCTAAAATGCATTGGCATGCCACAGATTGGATAATCAACGGGCATCTCTTTGTGGCCACAGCGTCAAAGCCTTTCTATTTTCAAGATATTTTGATTGAAAATCGCTGCTGCCTTGCCTGTTATTATGGAAATATCCGCTTATTTCGAAGTTTAATTTTACATGTGGTCTAGAAAAAGAAAAACAATACTACACTGATAATTTTACTTAATACATAATTATTACTAGCTTTGTCTGGCAAATTTCGCGGCAAGAAATGATTTAAAAAAAAATTCATGGAGGCGGCTGTTGCCACTTAAAAAAAAGAAACTAGATACTGATTCAAAAGGAGGCAAATTACTTAATCATGAATGCATAATATGACTTATTTTGGTTTAACTTGGTGTAAGTTATTAGTCATTTTATTTACACATATACAAACTTAATTATTCCAATTTTATTCTATAATAGAGTCTAAACATAATTTTTGAAATTGGCAACACTCATTGTTTTTTTTTTTTTTACAAATGACAGCTATCGTGACATGCATATTAATTTAAATTAAACATGGCGGCTTAATTTAAATTTAGATTTGAAACTGTAGAGCATTTTTAAAGCAAAATTTTCGTAGTCGGATTTTAGATTTAAAACTTGCTTCTACATGTCGGATTATAAACGAATGATATCTAAGCTTTAGGAGCTTGTAATCCTGAATATAGTTTCTAAAAATCGAAACATATATTGAAGCAAAAATTATTTTACTATGTAATAAAATGGTAAAATAAATAAGTATAGTTACCTAAATATTATAGGAGTAAATAACCCATAGCCCATAGTTTCTATACATTATTTGTTTCGTTTTACTTTGTTTACTTATCTATTAGAAAAGTCGTATTAACGTGTTTGTAACCAATTCCTCAAGAACCACTTAACCTTTTTATATTTTATTCGGTCTGAGGGTCTTAAACTATTTTTTAAATATTTATTAGTAGCTAATGCCTCAAGTAATGTTATGAGAAATCAAGGGGTTATAAATATGATAATTAAAAATTGTTTACCTCTATTTTATCCCAAATATAATTTTTACGTATGTTCACACCGCACTATATTTTCGAAGCTACCCGCGATTAAAACAATCTTAACCGAATCCGCGACAAAAACATTAATCTCTATGATAAATGAAGGAGATGAGATTACAAAGAAAAACCAGGAAAGTGACAGATTTCGCGGGAAAATCCAAGATTTATCCGTTTTTCATTCATTACGCTTTTTAAACTGATAATTTGTTATTCCGCCCCCGAGATGTTATGATTTAATAATTACTCAGCTGTATTGAAAAAGTCTGTATTATTATTAGTATTATTTCTATTCTTTATACATTTATAGTAGGTATTACTAGCTGCTCCGCGCGGTTTCACCCCCGTGGCTCAACTCCTATAATCCAATCTGATCAGATAATAGTGATAAATTGAGATTTTAAATATTAACAAAAGTTATCAGTGATATTTCGTATTAAAAATATTTATACTCTGTGGTTCCACGTGTAAATTATGAACACATTAATGACGCGTAAAATATACCAACCCATGCGGTTTATACATTGATATTAAACGTCAATAGTATGGGAATTTATTTGTTTTCACAATGCAGGTATTTTCAACGAAACTTGATTTTTAAATAATACTTTGAATTATTTGGAAAATGTATTGATAAACCTATTTTAAAATGAAACTTCTATAAGCGCGTTGAGAGTAAAATTTCATGGTAGCGTCATGTCAATACCGTCGCGTCATGGAGTTAGGCGACGATATTAGTGTTGAAGTTTCACTTCTGACATGTGTGCTCAGCATACAGGCTCTTTTTTCACAATAAATATGTTTAACAAGGCAAGAAGGCTTATTACCCACTTGGTCGCAGAAAATCGATCAGTGAAACAGATGTGAAATGCATCCCTATACTATACAAGATTAAAATAGATTGATCTGATTTATTATTCTTATTTCAAAGAAACATCTATAGTCTATACAAATTCTATACTAATATGATAAAGATGAAAAGTTTGTTAGTTTGAACGCGCTAATCTCGGGAACTACTGGTCCGATTTGAAAAATTCTTTCGGTGTATAGGTATATAGGCCATATTTCATTTCGCTAACACCAACAGGAGTGGAGCACTGCGGGTAAAACCGCGGAGCACAGCTAGTTTTAAATACTTAGTTTATAAATTTTGAAACCCTGTTTTACTATAGTAAAACATGACTTATTCACACATGTTATTTCTGTGATTCAGTTGTTTCACTAAACTTGAATCAGGTTGTTAACTACGTTAAAATAATTAAGTTATTGGGTATTATCTTATTCCCAAGTATTATTGGCTGAAATGATGACTTAAAGTTTAACCATTTCCTCAACGATCAAAAGCCAAACAATCAAAATTCCAATAATATCATATCGATATAGGAACCTCCTTTAAGCATCACTGGCCTGAAATAGTGTTCAGATACATGTAAACGGTTGTTCGATTATGCCGGTTCTGCGGTTGAATTGTGTAGTGATGCGCTTGTGTCAATGGATTTATCGATAAACACAAAATTCGCGAACTGAAAACGATCGTTATTGGTATAATTTTTAGCAGGCGCGACATTTTTATAAGCTATGAAACCCGTGTTTAAACTCTGCTTTATAGCATTAAAACGTATTTATTTCAAGAGAAAAAAACTTTCTTTGCTGTATGAAATATAACAATTTTAATGATCTTAGGCAAATAATAATAAACTATTAAATTTGGAATTCTTATATTAATATGTAGCTATGCACCAAAACTAGCACACGTAATGAAACAGTGAATTGTATAATTTCAGTAACCTTCATCCGATAACGACTTGACCAACTTCTAACCAAACTATCGATAAAAACCTAACAACACTATTAATAAAGAGAGATCTACACCCATATGATTGGCCCAGTAAAATGGACGTTTCCGGTCGGCCAAATTAATTAAAAATTAATTGATATACGTACCGTAAACATATTATGTGCTAATTAATTAATTTACTGGCATATGGATTCACAGATCGCGTGAAAAGTAAAAAATAACCATTTGAATTAAAAACCTTAATTTTATTTGCGATTATGAACATTTTTTTCATAAATATAAGCATGTCTTTTCGTTTCACTTACAGAGAAATTTATAAGTAAAATATGTATTACGCTAAAAAATGATCGTCTAAAATGATCATTTGGTTTATCCCAAATTATTGGAGTCTAAAAAAACTAACTTTAACTTATACCAATATTTTATAAGAAAAGCTAAACGTGCACGCGACAACAATAAATATAGTTACAATAATAAACAATTCATAAAATGGTATATGAAAAATAATTAATTACCGACATAGTTCCTAACAACCCAGTTACGTCAGATTCCCACTAGGTACTATATTGTGTTGGTATATTCCATGGTTTTATACTAAGTCAGCAGGTATTTATGACGTCATAGATTCCAGACTCGCTAGCTGGCTGTAAGTCAGTGAGAATTGATTACTATGGCTATGTTTATAGGTTAGAATTGTTGAGTTTCACTGTATCTTCTATAGTGCGTTTTGACTCCGCCTGGTTTGAAATTATATTCATTTTCTATTAAATATTTTCTTAAGTATATGAAACACTAGCTGCGCCCCATGGTTTTACCGCCTTCTTCGATAATTGGACTATCTAAATTATCTTACAATGAAATAATTTTTAAAATCCTGCCCGTGGTTACGGAGATTAGCGCGTTCAAGCAAACAAACAAACTCTTCAGCTTCATAATATTACTATAGATGAGTTGACAACAAATAATAGTAAAAAAAATCTAGTTTGTTACAGTCTTTCCGTCACTCAAAAACAAAAAAAAAAACATCATCGAAATCAATCTAGTCATTTAGTATCATTTCATTATAAAGTTTGCATTATAATTTATAGGCAGGATGAAGAGTTATTTTTCTGGAAATGTAAAATTTAAAACAATTTTCGTTAAGCCTACAGGCTATATGAATATTAATGAGGTTCGATCGAGGCTGACATAGTTTTGTAAAAAGCCTTTAATTTTAACATACATTCATGACAAAGATAACTTGAACTACTTTTGAAACGGTTAAAAGTACATATTGTATGAATTTTACATCTTACTACTATCCTACTATCCTACCATTCCTACTATAATATTATAAATGCGAAAGTTTGTGAGGATGTGTGTGTGTTTGTTACTCTTTCACGCAAATACTACTGAACCGATTACAAAATTTAGCACACAAATAGAAGGTAACTTGGATTACCACATAGGATAGGTTTTATCCCGGAAATCCGTAATTTTTCTTTGAAAACGCGGGCGAAGCCGCGGGCGGAAAGCTAGTTTCATTATAAACAAATAAAAATTACTTTAGATATTATAAAAACTACATCCAAGGTACCTAAAACTGAAAAAAATGAGTGCATCTCGAATCTCTTTATACACAAATAATGACTATGATTTCTTTTTGTTATAAAAATCCGTCAATATAAAAAAAAGCTTTAATCCAATATCGAAGTTAAATTAAAAATCATCGACGCAGTAGCTAATATATTATTCTAGAAGAAAATTCCCAAAGATGCGAGAGGAAAGAGTGCGTGTGAGGAATTCCATATGAGCTTATATGGGCTTGTGATAAGGGTACCAATTATACCTTGTTCGATTGTCACAAACTTTATATATAATATGGTACTTTAAGTACAATATACAGGGTGTCCCACTGTTGGTATACTAAGCTCAAAGGAGGTTATAGTTTTGCATACGCTGAGTACGTAAAAATACTTATAAAATTCCAGACGCATTTTTTTTTCAAATAGATGAATTCTTAAAACTCTATGTGTACACCCATAACAAGCAACCCGCCCAACTTTGATAGATTACCTATGTTTTCATAGACAAAATGCTCACATTAGAGAAGCGGTATATGCCGGCTACGCGAAGCTAGAGAAGAAAACATGGATTTTCAGGAAAATTTTAGCAAAAAATTTAGACGTAATTTTATTGTTTAAGTATTTTTTACGTGATCAGTGTATGCAAAACTACAAGTCCCTACGCGCTTAGTATACCAATAGTGGGACACCCTGTATATAGTACTGTGCTTAAGACATTTTAAAAGAAAAGTTAAGTTTTAGATTTTTCTATTTGAATATACACTGAGATCACGCGACTACACGGACGAACCGTATTAAAACAGATAATTGAGTCAGCTATTTGCTTTATAATACGATTCCAAAGCTAACATGTCCTCATAGTCAAATAATTGAGTTTCCTTTGATGTCTATGTTACAAATATACAATCTAGACACTTTTAGAGATTAAACCATACTCTGTAACATAGTACTGTTAATAAATAGAATGCTATCAGCTTTCAATCGTATGACGTGTATCGTATTCGTTACCGTATTCAAACATTGATACAATACTCAAATAGCCCTGTATTTGATTGGTTTATCTCTAGAGATATTTGGTTGATACATTCGTATTTGATACTATGTTACACTGGGAATGTATTGGGATTTGTGGTGTATCAAATGCGGGGAGCGTAACGGTAATTCGTCTTGATTGCTGTACTAATTTGTGTAGACTGCATTTATGTATGTGTAAGTAGAAGGTAAGTAGTAAATGTGTTGAATGTTGTATTCAAGTAATTAATATTAATTATGTGTGTATATTATTTATTATTTCAGTTTTCAATTCAGTGTTGAGTTCATATTATTCAAACGATTTGAACAATCACTACATAGTATAAAACAAAGTCGCTTTCTCTGTCCCTATGTCCCTATGTCCCTTTGTATGCTTAAATCTTTAAAACTACGCAACGGATTTTGATGCGGTTTTTTTAATAGATAGAGTAATTCAAGAGGAAGGTTTTAGTATATAATTTATTAGGTTTTAGACAAAGCGGGCGAAGCCGCGGGCGGTAAGCTAGTATAATATATTACAAATTATATACTTACCAAAATATATGTTTAAACACATTCAATTTCAATCTAAAGCGACGAAACGTGAGTATATTACCTTTTGTTTGTCCCATGTCACATGAAAATAAATTTTTTTAACCGTTGTAGGTATGTGTTTCTTAGTAACATTTGAAACAGTTCAAGATTGTATAACAGCAATCAAATAAATTATTTTGTATGACCTAGGTACTAACACAATATACTCTCAGATAGCCATTTAAAACCATATGTACAAAGTACTAGCTTTGCCCGTGGTTTTACCCGCAATAGTCCACTCATAGTCCACTACTATTGTTCTTAACGATATTCGATAAATGGACTATCTAACAGTGAAATATTTTTTCAAATCGGACCCGTACTTCCTGAGATTAACGCGATAAAGCAAACAAACTCTTCAGCTTTATATTATAAGTATAGATATATTCAAACGGTTACCAACACTGCAATCTTAAACCTATACCAACCTAAGTGTGTTAGTGATACGCCTATGCCCTATACAGGCCATAGGCTTGTCTAGATTCCAATAAAGCTCTTTTGATACTAAATTGGGTCCTTTGTGGACTAGCCTGGTCGAAAATTCAATTTACTGGGCTAATATTATTATTCTTAGGTATATGGTCTTAAGTAAAATAATCCTAAAAACGTACTCGTGTTAGTCTTATCAAAGTAATAAATACTAACTAATAAACAAAAATAATATATTAATACGAATTGTAATATTTCTGTGAACTGTGCAACCGATTCATTTAACTCTTACACACTTAAAACAACATAGTACAGTCCCCAATTGAAATAAAATACATTTCCGTGGGACTCACCTCCGTCATACGGACTACTGATATCCACTTAATCGGCATGTTTTTCTGAACACAAAAAGTGCGGTAGTCACTTCCTAGGGGTATGGAGGGGGGAGCTATGACGTAGCAAAGATGGCCGTCGGGCCATTCTATTGTGCGGTATATCTAGATAACTACTGGACCGATTTACTCAAAAAGGGTGTCAATTGAAAGATAATTAAATAAACATTATTTCATTCCTAAGATTCATTAATGTAAAACTAGTAACAACTGAAATATTTTCAAAAAACAACATTTTATGAAAAAAATATTTTTTTTAAATGTAAAAAACTCGGTAGCCGTTAGTATTATGAGAATTTAGCTTATTATAAAACATATAGCTACTTTAATCACCTTTCTAATGAACCTTCAATAATGACAATCGAGCAATAAACAACGGAAATACAGCCTATTAATTGAGCGTCGGTAGCGCCGAATTAGCCCTTTGTTGGTATGAATCATCTTGAAATTATCTTTACATATAAAAAAATCGTAGGAAAGTCAAAACTGTATATTGAATATTTATTTAAAATAATACTTGGGGCGTGATCTACAATAGATACCGAAGCCAAAATTATAGTTTTTAGAATTTTTGTCTGTTTGTCTTTATTTGTGTCCGGGTTAAACTCAAAAAGTACTCTATAGATTTACTTCAAATTTGGAACAGAGATATTATGAGACATGGGGAAAGAGATAGGATAGGTTTTATCCCGGAAATACCACGGTAACGGGAACTATGCGTGTGTTTCTTTGACTACGCGGACGAAGCCGCTGGCCGAAAGCTGTGTAAAATATTTATTTTATTTATTACTCTTTAATTAAACTATACATGGGAAACTTATTGCTAATTCATACAAAACAAAGAAAAAACAGTATAGTTTATTAGGCGGCCTTATCACTTAGAAGTGATCTCTTCCAAGCAACCTGGGCAAAAGGTAACAAGCTAACTGAAATTACGATGGTAGGTAGAAAAGGCAAGGAAATAATATAATTCTGAATAATAAGTACGTGCAATTTTATTTTTTTTTTATTTCCTGAGATTTATGTGAGCAGAAACTTATCTAATTACCTATTATCGTCATTATTCTGATCAATATCTTCTACATAATTAAACTGGTTAAAACATTTGCATCCGGCGTGGCATATCCCTTCCAAGCACTTTTGTTTTTGTCACTACATCCACAACGGGATGAACGGCAACCAGCTTTACATTGACATGATATCACTTCGAGGTTTTTCGATGAAATTGACTTTACTGATGACTTCATCAAATCATCAGTAGTCAAGTAATTGGCAACAGTTTGTTGTCCTCAACCTTTCAGCTAGAGTCTATGGGTTCAGGTAGCGTGGGATTTACATTCTGCCAATAAAATGCCTGGTAGGTGGCTCTTCTCTTAGCGCATGCAGGTGAAACGCAAATCGTTGAGGTTATCTAATTCTTGACAAAGACTGACAAAAACTAAGGCTGGTTATTAAAACTGGCTTGTTCTACCTGCTAGATGAAATAGATTCATACACTCAACTGAAACAAAGCCTCTCCATCCGATTTTCTATCAAAAGAAATAGCCATTTAGGCATCAAAACTTAAAAGAAAAGAATTAGATAACCTTATCAATTTGAGAGCAGCAATGTTCCAGAACATCAGAAAACTTGATAAATTACCCCCTACACAACAAGCGTCTCGCCTGCATGTGCTAAGAGCCACCTTCTAGGCATTTTATTGGCAGAATGCAAACGCAGCAAGGCCCACGCTACTTGAACCCATATACTCTAGCTGAAAGGTTGAGGACAACAAACTGTTGCCAATTACTTCATCAGTAAAGTCAATTTCATCGAAAAACCTCGAAGTGATATCATGTCAATGTAAAACTGGTTGCCGTTCATCCCGTTTTGGATGTAGTGACAAAAAACAAAAATGCCTGGAAGGGATATGCCACGTCGGATACAAATGTTTTAACCAGTTTAATTATGTAGAAGATATTGATCATAATAATGACGATAAAAATTAGATAAGTTTTTGCTCACATAAATCTCAGGAAATTAAAAAAAAAATTAAAATTGCACGTACTTTTTATTCAGAATTGTATTATTTCCTTGCCTTTTTTTTCTACCTATCATCGTAATTTCAGTTAGCTTGTTACCTTTTGCCCAGGTTGCTTGGAAGAGATCACTTCTAAGTGATAAGGCCGCCTAATAAACTATACTGTTTTTTCTTTGTTTTGTATGAATTAGCAATAAGTTTCCCATGTATAGTTTAATTAAAGAGTAATAAATAAAATAAATATTTTACACAGCTTTCGGCCAGCGGCTTCGTCCGCGTAGTCAAAGAAACACACGCATAGTTCCCGTTACCGTGGTATTTCCGGGATAAAACCTATCCTATCTCTTTCCCCATGTCTCATAATATCTCTGTTCCAAATTTGAAGTAAATCTATAGAGTACTTTTTGAGTTTAACC
Organism: Colias nastes; assembly: GCA_907164665.1. Lineage (NCBI taxonomy): Eukaryota > Metazoa > Arthropoda > Insecta > Lepidoptera > Pieridae > Colias > Colias nastes. Next base: position 10,415 of record CAJQZM010038706.1, read on the forward strand.
CGGACACAAATAAAGACAAACAGACAAAAATTCTAAAAACTATAATTTTGGCTTCGGTATCTATTGTAGATCACGCCCCAAGTATTATTTTAAATAAATATTCAATATACAGTTTTGACTTTCCTACGATTTTTTTATATGTAAAGATAATTTCAAGATGATTCATACCAACAAAGGGCTAATTCGGCGCTACCGACGCTCAATTAATAGGCTGTAGTTCCGTTGTTTATTGCTCGATTGTCATTATTGAAGGTTCATTAGAAAGGTGATTAAAGTAGCTATATGTTTTATAATAAGCTAAATTCTCATAATACTAACGGCTACCGAGTTTTTTACATTTAAAAAAAATATTTTTTTCATAAAATGTTGTTTTTTGAAAATACTTCAGTTGTTACTAGTTTTACATTAATGAATCCTAGGAATGAAATAATGTTTATTTAATTATCTTTCAATTGACACCCTTTTTAAGTAAATCGGTCCAGTAGTTATCTAGATATACCGCACAATAGAATGGCCCGACGGCCATCTTTGCTACGTCATAGCTCCCCCCTCCATACCCCTAGGAAGTGACTACCGCACTTTTTGTGTTCAGAAAAACATGCCGATTAAGTGGATATCAGTAGTCCGTATGACGGAGGTAAGTCCCACGAAAATCGTTATTTGAAGACTTTTTTACGAATGGGTCTCACACTAACATACTTAAAATATAATTGCTTCATTGATTTAACTATTACTTACATCGATCTAAAACTTATTTTAACATTATAATTCTACTAGCTTACCGCCCGCGGCTTCGCCCGCTTTGTCTAAAACCTAATAAATTATATTAATACTAAAACCTTCCTCTTGAATCACTCTATCTATTAAAAAAATCGCATCAAAATCCGTTGCGTAGTTTTAAAGATTTAAGCATACAAAGGGACATAGGGACAGAGAAAGCGACTTTGTTTTATACTATGTAGTGATGTCGTTATCGAGATATAAAAGCATCCAGTAGACTACAGATTAAAAATCTACAGACAATGAGAGTGTAAGTGAAAATTCTTATAAAAAATTAGAACTGCATTGTATGTAAGTATATTTAAAAATTCTCAATAAGAAACATCTTAAAACAACTAAAAGTAAAACCACACATTTTTTTCAACTAGGTACAATACTAAAACTCCGTTTCCTATAGTTTTCGATAATTACATTTCACTGAAACAATACGTGATGAACAAAAGATTAAGGCCTGTATCTTAAATGAGATTTTGTGAAATGAAACGTAAAGTGGATACTTACATTGTTTTTTTCTTTTTGCTGTCATTTAATTTCGATTTGTGAGAATGGGGGCGAATTAAGGACGATGTCCTTTTTACCGGCTGTGTTGGAAAATTTCCTAATGTATTTAGATACTCTTTTTCTATAATATGGAAAATGGAGACACTTTTCTAAAGTATGTATGTATCTAAATGGAAGGTATATGTGATTCTTTAATACTTAATCTTCAATTCTTAGCGAGATGATTTTTATTATCATTCCTTGAATATATAGCCTTCCTCGATAAATGGGCTATCTAACACCGAAAGAATTTTTCAAATAGGACCAGTAGTTCCCGAGATTAGCGTGTTCAAACAAACAAACTCTTCAGCTTTATAATATTAGTATAGATGACGGAAGCTGTAACTGCTTGGCTGCCACTGTTCTAAATATATATATTTATAATAGATATTAATTATGCTAATATAGGTATTACTTTCTTTCCGAAAAAAAAATTATTTATTTATTTATCAATTTAATATACCACACCAATAAAATTATTTACAATCATACAAAATGAATTAACAGGGTAAGTAAAATTATGATGATTAAAATAATTACCTATTATTATAAAACATGTTTTATATAATAATCTCAAACACAGTAGATACACAAATACTATATACAAACATCAAATTAATGAAATCGTTTGAACGGAGATTTGATTTAAAACAGTTTTCAGATGAATTCAGATGAAAACAAATGTTATTCAATCAATACTGGATTGTCTCACAAAACTGTTGTAAAACTCATGCATTTTTTAATCAAACAATATGAATGCAAATAAAGAATATTCGCAATTGAATTTGTTTGTCACTAGATCTGAGTAATCGGTTTTTATTAATCTATTTAATAGATTTTACGAATACGTGATTACCTATATCTCTACTAGCGGTCCGCCCCGGCTTCGCCCGTGGTACATATTTCGCAATAAAAGGTAGCCTATGTTCTTTCTCAGGGTCTAAAGATTGTCTGTGCCAAATTTCAGCAAAATCGGTCCAGTAGTTTATGCGTGAAAACCATACATACATACATACATAATTACAAACCTTTCCTCTTTATAATATTAGTATAGATTGTTGAATTATTTAATTCGGTGATGTTTTTGAGACGAATATTTTTTATTCGGCTATCGTTTTCCAGAGGTTAAAGATACTTACTTTCACTGCAATTCATAATATACTTGAAGAGAAAATTGTTTTTTTTTTTTGTTAATATTTACCGTTAGAAAAAAAACATCCATAATAGGTACATAAAATAATTCTAACAACTGATATTCTTACGTATCTTCTTTAAATATATAAGTCTATGCCTTGTAACAGACAGTGAAATATATTTACATTTGAAGCCAGAAACGGATGACAGATCCACGACACCGGGAACTACTTTGGCCGAAATAAATTAAGATAAACGATCGGAACAAGGTATGAGCGATTAGCGTTTTACTATAAGATATATTTAGTATTTGATTATTATGAAAAGCTATACAATTTAAGTGTTAGATTGACGATTTTATATTGATAACTTGGTTTAATAGAAAAATTGCGACCATTATCCACACCATTCAATACATCATTTTAGTTTTAATTCAGAGACCTCTTAAGAAAATTAAGAGTATATATAGTAATAATTATTCACAAAGAAGCTCTCGAAGAAGAACTCGAATTAAACATGAACCAAGAAAAAATCTTTCTTACTCGCTGGAATCGAATGACACTAAAAAGTATTCACGCACACATATTGAGAGTATGGTTGTGTTAGATAAAAAAACAGCAAGACTTTTAATTATCTATAGTAAAAGCTTCACATCACCTACTAAAAGCTTGCAACAAGTATGTAAATATCACATCAAATCGCTTCTGCCTACAACTTGAACAGAAGAGAAAATTTTCGTCTGAGTTTAAAGGAAATTGGGTGAGGGCCGTTAATCAGAATGTTAGGCTTTGAGGCTGCACCGTACGTGAGGTTGATACAGGCTTTGTTGATTTCATGTCATTATTTATTATTTATCTAGCTTTCCGTCTGTAAATGGAAATGAGATGTTTCCACGGTAAGAAGCCTATATCTCTAGCCTAATGACACCAGACACAAAAATGGTATCGTAAAATCGCTTCATTGCGACGTGAAAGAAAGACAAACAAACACACCTTCGTATGTGTAATTGTGTAATATTAAGTAAAGATTGTCATTGAATAGCAAATGTAGTTAAATACTTAAAACGGGAGATGGTTTACAATTCTAAATCAGGCCTACTTGTGGGGTAGGGGCACATTGTAAATACATTTTATTTCATTAGAAATAAAGTAACACTAGCACTTTATAGTATCGGTTATAATACAGTCAATCTATTTTATATTTTATACATATTATAATGATAGTCTTTTTTAATTATTTTATGTGCAATATACTATTATATTATGTAGTATATGGTTCGTGCATCATGCAACTATTCTAAAACTAATATTGGTAAAACTTACGAGTAGTGTTGCCCAAATTCAGTCTTGGTCTTGCAGTCTTGCACGCAAGAACAAGACTTCTTGCGTTTTTGCAAGACCAAGACCAAGAACAAGACCGCGTATTTTTAGCAAGACCAAGACCAAGACTGACCGTGCAAGACTTGAGCAAGAACAAGACATAGCCTGCAAGACTCTTGCGTCTTGCAGCTAGGACTTAGCGCTATTTCACTGAGTAGTTAGGTGTAACAGTTCGGTGTAGGTAGGTACGCTTAGGAATTCTATGAGACGAAAAAAACTGTATCAAAGAATATGAAAAACTGGACCTATGCGCATTACGACTAATACCATAAACATAGCGAATAAAAAAATATCTATTAAAATCAAACTGAGTGCATGCATAGTTATGTTTTAACCATCGGCACTTTGATAATACGGCATCAAAGGTTTTGTACTTACTTCTCAAAGAAATTTGCCGCTTTTCGGAAGTACATGGTTATGATACACGCGCCGGCGGCATCTTTTGAAATCTAAAACAATCGTTGCCGCCACGCCGAAATCATAACATTTGACACTATTTGATTGCCGCCATAGGGCGTAGGTATACTCATGCAAAATAATTTCGAATTTTTTTAAGAGTACCTACAGGTGTTCCAAAGAATAAATAAGTTTCAGAGTGCTTAGAATGAAAATGAATACATTATACTGATCACGCAAATAGTATTATGATTAGGATAAAATGGTAAGGATAGGTAGTAGATGTCATATTAATTCATTCTAGTAAGTATATATTATAATTGTAATTAATTTGTTTTTTTACGTGTTTTAGCAAATGTAAGCTTATAAATCATAAATGTTTATTAAGAAACAGTTACTTCCATGGAAAACGACATATAGGTCAGTTGATTTTTCGAATTTCTTATCAAATCTTCAGTTATTTATTAATCTGCTTGATCTTTACTATGGCTATGTTAATTCAAGCTCACAATGTTCCAATTCTAATACGTTTTCTAAGATTTAAAGTAAACTTTAATAAATAGTAATAGATAGGTAATTGCAAGACTTGCAAGACTCTTGCTGCAAGACCAAGACCAAGACCAAGACTGGGAGCGCAAGACCAAGACCAAGACCAAGACCAGGTGTATTGGCGCAAGACCAAGACCAAGACTGGCTAAGTCTCGTCTTGTTCTTGCATTTGGGCAACACTACTTACGAGACACCTAAAAGATTTTTATTGGAAAAGTGAAGTTTAGTTCAAAAATTGTTTCTACTGGTCATTAAACCCAAAACTAGGTACTAATACTTTCGTAAACGCGTTAAGTATAAATATGTATAATCTCGTATTTTCTGTACAGATAACTTTATTCCAAGTTAAATAAAACGTAAAGGTCATTTTCGAAATAATATTTCACCTAAGTTGTCATAGATTACTAGAAAGAGCTTATTTGAATCAAATAAATAATTGAAATTTTTCCATTACCTACATATTTATTATAATGTCGTCTACATTTCTGCAAAATTGAAATCCTTTTAAACTAAACACGAATCTAATAAAAGTACTTAGTTCATTAATAATGTTAACAAATTAATATATTTCATGAGTTAACTCTACCATGTCAACCAATTATGTCACTTCAAAATCAATCTATCCTTTCTTCTAGAATTTTCTAGAACCTTCTAGAACATTCTAGAACTTTAACTCACGAAAACCGCATCCTAACACGAATTCAAAATTATAGTTCGCTTGTTAAGCCGTTCCGTGGTTTATTCATATTCAAATATGCTACGTGCTTTATTCAAGACTACAGTTTGTGTAGTCGATGTCGAAATTTTATCGACTACGCCTGTGGCTTAATCGTTGAGTGATTTTTTTTAGCTTTATGATGTAATATTTGTATTTAGGTATAATGAATGAACGTAGAAGTTTATTTTTCCATTGATTTAATTCAAAATATTAAAGATTATTTTAATATTAGAATGCTACTCTTTATCGAATAAAAAAAAATGTTTTTTCCCATTTAATTCGTAAAATTCAAAGCCCCTCTCTTTTTAGGTCATTTTTTAGGTAAAGTTTTTGTGTATATAAAAAATAAATAATGTTATATACCTACTGCATAATTTACGAAAGAATCTAAAAATCAAAATAGTAATTTTGAATACGATAGCAATCTTATACAACTAAATTAATAGATATCTATTATGTACGCGCTCTCAAACGACTCCAATCAACGAATTTGCATATAAGATAGACTTGTAATTATTTACATTATAATTATTAACGTTTCAACGCTAATTAAACTCACTCGTTACGTATTAAATCTATAATAACTCAGTGTTTAAATGGTGTTTAAGCGTACACTATGACTCATTTACACCGTTGAATAACATAATCTAATTTTTAACACACACTAAGGCCCGTAATATAAATCGTAGTTTAAGCTGTGATATCTAGATTAAACTGTTATTCGTTGATTAAATCGTCTTCGATGTACAGCTTCATGGGAGCTTAAACGATTGTTTTAAATTATTATGATTATGTCATTCTATAATGTCGTTATTTTGTTAGCTTAAGGGCTGATTTTTCAATCCTTGGTTAAAACTTATTCATCGAATAACGTATTAGACTACCATTTCAAAAATGTATTCTAATTGTCCGTATTTGACAGTTTACAGGTGACATTTTAAAATGTTCATGTAATACTTTATTGGACGGATAAATTTTAACCACAGATTGAAAAATCGGCCCTAAATCAAAGTTTAAGTATTCGCATGGCAATGGTAAACTTAAGTTTAATCTTCAATTGAAATAACGGCCCTAAGATGAATAACTTAATCGTCGTTTATTTTATTTTATTGTTTTAATTTTGAGTAAAAGGAACTTAGATTATATTTTAATAGCTTTCCCCAATATAGGCTTTTATCACGTTCATCTTCTTAGTTTCGGGGACCCAATTTTCAATAAAAAATCTGCAAACAGAAAACAAGTACGTAAAATTAAATCAAATTCTCAATATTAAATTAAAATATCACAAAAGTATGATTATAATGGATACCTATTTATAGAATCTCTCTATCTAATATTTATAATCTGTGGTAAAGTATTTAAAACGTAGCTTGAGGGTATTGATAAAGATAATCCTTAAAGTTTTAGACGTTTAATGAAATATTAATCTCCATGGTTACCTTAGAATTTCCAAAATCCCTTTTTATTACAAATTTAAATATGTAGGTATGGAAACATTTTGTACTGTTATTAATTTCATACATAGTACAAGTGGATTATAGATTTCCTTTATTGACAAAAATTTATATGTTGTTATCGTTATTGTGTAGTTAATGGTAAAGAAATCATATTTCTCTCTTACTTTCTGAAGCAACTTCGTCTCCTCTCATCGTCTTCATAGCAATCGTTTTACCTATTTTACAAAATTTTTGTTGATGTTTCCTATTGGTATAGTCTCTATCCTTCATCTTTGCATTTACTACACAAAACAAACAATCAATTCGCACCATCGTTCCTTAACGTTCAAAAAACTTTTCATCCATACAATGTTACAATTATTCCTTAAACGTTACGCTACGGTGTGATAGGCGGCCGTCTAATCCAAACTCTCGCGCTAATCCCAAGGAATATCCTGCCGCATATTTATTACGGACTTAGAGCGCGGCTTATTCTATTATCTAAATCACTATTACACCGTCATTCTAAACTGTAACGTTTTAACGAGCCACTTGAATTAAGATGATGACCTTGAGCTACGCGAAAGAATTAAAAAGATTACGTAAAAAGTTTTTCCTGATAAATATAAAGGAGGGCGAATCTTGGATAAGGATTCTGTTATGATTTTTATCAGTTGTGTATAGAACCAATGACTTCTTGAAGTAAAAGGTCATGCGCTAGTTGTAACTATTGGAGGTAGAACAGAGGTGGTTAGAAAGGTTTTTTTTTTAATATGATAATTATGTTTTCTGTATTTTCTAACATGTTCGTCTATCCCTACATGGAACATAGTTTAAGCATAACTAAGCGTCTAGACAATAGATAAACAAATTTGAAGACATTATTTATCTGTAGTTTATCTAAATTAACTCAAGAAATATTAATGTTCATTTTATTTTTAGTTCTTTGACATCAGAAAGTATCATTCATTCAATGGAAGAAGTAAGTTTGTCAAAAAAACCGATTTATAAAAAAACTTTAAATTTCAATCATTCTAATAATTTCTGTGAAATACAGTCTGTTAGTCTTGGTCTAGCAGTTTTTTATAATAATTGTCTCACAAAAAACTGTAATTATACAAAGGAAATCGAAGAATTGAGTTTAAAATTTTGAATAGAAAGAACAATCCATACTTCCATACTAATATTATAAATGCGAAAGTAACTCTGTCTGTCTGTCTGTTACTCAATCACGCCTTAACTACTGAACCAATTTGCATGAAATTTGGTATGGAGATATGTTGATACCCGAGAAAGGACATAGGATAGGTTTTATCCCGGAAATCCCACGGGAACGGGAACTATGCGGGTTTTTCTTTGACTGCGCGGGCGATGCCGCGGGTGGAAAGCTAGTGACGAATAATTTAATTTATAATAATTGTGCGCCCAAAAATTGTATTATTTAAATTTTTTATAAAATATGAGATTGTTCATAATATCCTAAAAAGTTTAACCTCAATTTCGAAATCCATTAGTTCTAAAGTTCTAATAATAATTTCACGATTAATTTTCTTAGTTGCTATTCTACGAAAAAAACGGGCGATGCCCCGTTTTTGTTAATATTTAGTTTATTTGTTTTTCTACGCTTTTGTGTCAGCTTTGTTTTTAAAGAAACAAAGGATAAATTCAAAAACTACTGCACTGATTTTCATACTGTTTTCACCAATGGAAAGTGCGGTTCTCAACAACACGGGCGAAACCGCGGGCAGGATCCATATAATTTTATTTTCATTACGTATTATTTACATACGACAACTTAATATATTTCACCAATAACATTTCCTACAACTTGATATTTTGTGTCATAACATTAAAAATTCAAATACTTTATAAATGAAAAAAAAAACAAAAAATGTGTGCATGTACTAGTGTACACACGTAAGAAGTGAAACTTCTTTATGACCTTATTTTTCAAAAAAATTATTTACTATATGCAACTTTACAGAAATACGTCGAAGTGGTAGGGATAAGAAAAAGATGGCGCGTAACGAAAAAATGTTACACTAAATTTTTTTCCAAACCCGATAAAGAAGTTTCACTTCAAAAAAAATCTCACCCCAAAAAAAAAAAGAAAAAGACGCGGGTTCAAATCCCGCCTCGTGAGTCGTGATCAAATTTTTTCTATTCTTCAAAAATCACATTTGCTACAAAATAACTTCGCCTAAAATCAGACATTAGACATCACTTATAAGACATAGAAAAAAAAACCGTCTCAAGCAAATTGTTTGCACTATCCCACTGTATTTGTCTCTGCTTTATACCGTACACAGAAACTCCATCTGCGCCAATTTCAATAACAAACAGTTATATACTTACCCTTGGCTTTAGATTTTTCCAATTATCGATGTATTGTTATTCTAGTGATATAAGAAAATTGTGAAATTAGACTGTGTAAATTTTATGTAAGAAATTAATTTTGTGACAGATACAACATCGAAAAAAAACATTAATACATAAATATATTTCCCAAAATAGCATAAAGAATCCATGAACTGTATTTATTTCATATTTAAAAGCATTTAAACGCTTTATAAATGAGCATTTTTTTAAATAATAGATGCAGAAAGACGCGGGTTGGAATCCCGCCTTGTTATCGATTCTTTCGATTCTTAAAAAAATTAATTGTCTTTCTAATGTTAACTTTAACAATTGTGTATAATAAGCTTTAGTACACACCTAATATTAAATTGTTTTAAATAGTATATAAGTAGTATATATTATCCATAAAACCATAACCAAATTGTACCAACGGTAAACTTTTAGCAACTCCATTTTTACTTTTATCAACTGAGTAATATAATTTACTTATTTTTGTAACAACAATATTCACAAATACTTCATTCAACAGACAAACTATTATCAAGAAATACAACGCTATTATACTAGCATCTCTGCACACGAAAATTAACTTCCCATGTGTATTTAGAGCCAGTAACAAGCGTATGTTAGTAATATATAATAGAAGTAATATATAGTATTATATTATCTGTGGCAATGTTATCTACAGAATCCGACGATGTGCTAACTTCTCTACTAAAGTTTATAAACTTAACTTACAACATCTACAGGGTGTCCCACCGTCGATATTCTAACCACAATGGAGGTTATAGTAGCATCAATAAAAAAAATAGCAGCATACGCTGAGTACGTAAAAAATACTTATAAAAATCCAGATGCATTTTTTTTCAAATAGATTAATTCTTAAAACTCTATGTGTACACCCCTAACAAGCAACCCGCCCAACTTTGCCACCCGCACGTGAGCTATCGTTTAAGATTATGTTTTCATAGACAAAATGCTCACATTAGCGAAGCGTTATATGCCGATTGCGCGAAGCTAGCCGCTCATATGCTTTGCGCAACCACAGTTGCAAAAATAAAATACGCTAAATAGCTTGCGAAAAAAATAAAGGTAGCCTACTTTGCTAGTGCTCTGGAACGTGCGCCGCGCGTTCGACGCACCGCTATTAAAACTTAATTTATGACTTCCGCGAGAGGAGTACTTCAAATATATTGACTGTAATCGATTGCTATTGAAATAATACTATACAAAACTGTGTTATTTTTACAATATATGATTACCGTATACCTTAAAAAGTTATGAAATCGTCTAAAGTCTACTAACTTTTAAAGTCGTCTTTATTACATATTTATTACAACGGTCACTAAAATATTACTTTATAACAATAAAACACATGTTAGAGAATAATCTGGTAAGTAAACACGAGTAGAAATCAATAAAATACAACAATTACGGCATATTTTAACACTTCCTTGTAAGACACGTAAGATACAAACTAAGATATTCCCAAAATTCTGTTTGAAAGGTTGGTAGTACTGGGTAGAAATAGACGAATCAATTAGTTGTCTTTGGTTTAAATACGTAAAAATTTGACTCTGAGAGTATGAAATAGAGTTTATAATCAATTGAAATAAGAAAGTCGCTTTGCAACCACAGTTGCGCGAAACAAGATTCTCGATCGTGTTTTTGCAACTGTGGATGCACGTAGCTAAGCAAGGGGTCATTTTTTTTTCTCAAGCATATGAGCGGCTAGAGAAGAAAACATGAATTTTAAGGAAAAGTTTAAGTATTTTTACGTGATCAGTGTATGCAAAACTACAAGTTCCTTCGCGCTTAGTATACCGATAGTGGGACATCCTGTATATTCAACCTCTATCCTTATCTTAAATTATAGTTGTTTATGTGGGCAGCTATTATCAATATTATGTACTAACTAAACTCAAAAAACTCAAACATTCATTTATTCAATTAGACTACTATTTAGTAGCACTTTCGAATCGTCATTACATAATTATTTTTAACATTTACCACCGATTCGGAAAGCAGTATCTATGGAGAAGAACCGGCAAGAAACTCCATAGTTGCTCTTTTAAATTAATCATGTCGATATTACATAATATGTAACTTATATCTAAATACATAATATATCATAATATGTCAAAGAACTGTCCTGTGGTTTTTACGCGACAACCCTCCATGGGTTTTTATCGTCCATATATTCCTGAATACTGTAGTACGCTCTCTGAACTAGTACATTTTTTATATAAGTTTTAAATTTAGAACTACTAAACTCTTTAATATTATGAGGAATTCTATTGTAAAAGCGTATACCTTGACCCATAAATGAATTTTTAACTTTAGCTAATCGGAAAAATGGCATTTCAATTCTATTTCTGTTCCTTGTGCCATAACAGTGTCTATCTCCTACTCTTGTGTGTAAGTCGGCGTTTTTGTGTACATGCAAAATATTATTAAATATATACTGTGATGGTACAGTAAGTATACCAGTATTCTTAAAGAGATCTCTTAGTGAGTCCCGAGCACGTAAATTATATATAGAGCGAATGGCTCTTTTCTGTAAGATAAATATAGTTTCTATATCTGCAGCCCTGCCCCACAGTAGAATTCCATAGGACATAATGCTATGAAAGTAGCTGAAATAGACCAATCTAGCCGTATCTTCATCGGTGAGATGCCTTATTTTTCGGACTGCATATGCAGCTGAACTGAGCTTACCTGCAGCGGTGTTGACATGGGCTCCCCACTGTAGTTTCTCGTCCAATGTTAACCCTAGAAATACAGTAGACTCTGTAGGATGCAATACCTCCCCATTCAAGGTAATATCTCTGTTCAACTTTTTTATGTTAGGAAGTAAAAATTCAACACAAGTGGTTTTTTTGGCATTTAATAATAAATTATTGGCAGTAAACCATTCAGATATGTGTAAAAGAGCACTGTTCACTTCGTCAACATTTGGGTCATGCCTATCCACATTAAAAATTAATGAGGTATCATCTGCAAACAGAACTATTTCACACCTATCCTGCAAATAATAGGGAAGATCATTGATATATACCAAGAACAAGAAGGGACCTAAAATTGATCCCTGTGGAACACCAATGTTAATTGAAGCACCGCTAGAACGTTCTCCATCAACAACTACAGTCTGTATCCTATCATGCAGGTATGACGCTATGAGGTTCTGGGCTTTTCCTTTAATTCCATAGTGATTAAGTTTACGCAATAAAGTACAATGTTCAACGCAGTCAAATGCCTTGGAGAGGTCACAAAATATCCCCAGAGCATTTTTTGAGTTTTCCCATGCTTTATATATATGTGTTAGAAGTGCAACTCCAGCATCTGTGGTTGAGCGCCCCTTTGTGAAACCAAATTGTTTGGTGTGAAGTAAATCATTAGATGCAAAATGACTAGTCAATTGGTTTAATATTAACTTCTCGAATACCTTACTTAATGTTGGTAAAATAGAGATAGGTCTATAATTGTTACAGTCTTCTTGATCGCCCTTCTTAAATAGAGGTATAACTTTACTAAGCTTTAGTAAATTAGGAAATGTACCATAGTCACAACATTTATTAAATATAAAAGCTAAATTTATCGCTATATTTTCTATTATATTATTAACTAAATTTACGGACATTCCCCAAAGATCACAAGTATTTTTTAGATTAAGCGTCTTAAAGGCAGTAACAATATCATTAGCAGTTACGTGTCGCAATTCAAATAATGTACTGCACCCCGCAACATGGTCCCTCAAAAAGGTTTCTGCAAGTGCTGAAGACGAATTTAAACTATTAGTAATAGTAGCAGGGACACTACTGAAGAATTCTTCAAAAGCAAGCGCAACATCAGCACTTTTGTCAATAACCCTGTCATTATTTACAAGTTTTATGGTGTTACTTGATTTGCTTTTACCCATTTCACCATTTATAATAGACCAAACTGTTTTAACTTTATTACCAGAGTCGCGTATTTTATCTTTGATATACAAACGCTTTGCAGTAAAACAAACTTTTTTAAAAATTTTTGAGTAATTTCTAACATAACTAAGAAAAGATGGGTCTTTATTATATTGCTTCATACCGTATAACTCATAAAGAATGTTCCTACACCTATGTATACTAGCTGTCGCCCATTTACTAAATGGTAAATCCTTGGTAATATTTAAAGATTTAACTTTAAATATTTTTTCAAATTCATTATGTACTAAATTAAAAAGATTTTTAAACATTTCACAAGGATTATTAGGAAAGGATTGATCATTTAGTACGGGCAGGTTTTTGTTAATATTATTCCTAAATTTATTAATGCCTTTTTTAGTAATAGGCCTAACATTAATTCTTTTAAATGTAGGTATGCAATCCCATTCAAAAACTACTTTCTGGCCACAGTGATCCGAAGTCAATGTATTGAGAATATTTTTCTCTAAACAGTTGCAGTCACAGTATATATTATCAATACAGGTTGCAGAAGTAGGTGTAATTCGTGTGGGTTCGTTAAAAAGTTAAACTCGTTCGTTAAAAAGTTACTAGAGAAACTTTAGCCTTATAAGGTCGATGCATCTGTATGTAGTATGGGCTAGTATCTAATCTGTGATATGGGAGCAGGTAATTTAATAAATAATAATTATAAAACCAATAGACTTACTTTGTGTTTGAATAAGAACATCAAATGAATTGTTTCTAATAAAGAAAATTGTCATGTTTGATTTTAATTTTCTCCCAAAATACGGGAATCCAATTAATTTATAAATTTAATATAATAGGACATTTACATTTAGTTCAAGCGGGTTTCAAAGGATTTAATGTAATTTCTGAGTAAGGTAAACCCCTTCGTGGATAAAGGGGCATGGTTTAGTTTGTGTGGGACACAAATAAAATTAACTGCCAATACTGTTTGTTAGATATTTTTGGATATATGTATAAAAAAATAGATTTTATGGTACTGAAAATTCTGCTTACGAGCAGTATAAAAAGCTGACTTTTTAGAGCATTCTTATTTTATACATGTATTTATAATATTTCATGGAAAACAATTAATTTGAAGACATAATAAGGTTTATTATTATTTAGAAATACAAACACATACACAACAAATTATTAAAGTAAAATATTAGAATAGCTATTAACATTCCATAGAAAAGCTAAATTTTGCAAAAATGTATGGATGTTTGTTTATCTTTTACCACGGAATACTAAATAGTAGCTAACGTTACTTTTACGCAAAAACCACTGGTCGGATTTTGATGATATTCGGTAGTGATGTAGCTTATAAACCTTAATAACGCTTTTGCTATTGCAACCGAGTGGAACAGCTAGGTAATAAATACACCAAGATAAATTATATCAATTATATTATGATGTAGAAACACTAAATCTAATAGAGCTTCTAGAAGGTTCGATAAGTTAGACAAAGACAAATGTATGGTTTTTGTATAAGTTAGAAAGGGAGCAATTTAGCAGGCGTAGTATTTTTAGATTTTCGGTTAGGACAGACTTGCAAAGATAAGTTAAGTATAGCAAGTGGACTCTCTGTTAAGCTGAAAAGGCTAGTGATGTGCGGGGTATTGATTTATCGATATTTTTTTATTGAAGACTTTATTTCTTAATAAATATCGTTTGTACTGTAATTTTTATGGCAATTGCTTATGTGCAATACATATTATATGCATGTCTAAATCACAGTCTTACAAAATCTAAGTTCTAGACCCTATAGACACCATTTTAACATAAAATAATATGATAGTTATAAGAAAATAGTTAACTGCGTAAATCTACATAAATCTCTCTATTTTATATTTACACAGCCACAATTTTAGTATTAAACAGAACTGTGGCATCTTTAAAAATAAAAGTATAATACAATACATTTTTAATGTAACGAATATGAAATTATTATACAGTTTGCCTTCCTCTTATTGGATAGAGTTTGTACAAACTCCTACCCCTAGTTTTTACATAATTTCATATTAAAAAGCGTACACGATAAAACACACACACATCACTAGTTCGGTCATCGAAGCGAATAATCAGGTGACTGTCTGAATAACGAAACGCCACGGAATTCTCTCTTTTGTGTTTCACGGTGGGGCTGGAGTTACAGCGATTTACTGCAATAATTTATAAGCAAGGAGAGAAAAGTTACAGCACACGTTTCAAAAGTGAAACTTCTTTGGCAAGATTCAAAGATAGCAAAATCGTCGCCTTACTCCATAACGCGACGGTATTGCCATGACGCGACCTTGAAATTTTACTCTCAACGCGCCTAAAGAAGTTTCAATTCAAAATATCACGTTATTTTGCAGAAAATCTTCACAAGCATCTAACGTAGCTAACAAACGTTACCTATTGAATACTCTACACTCTATCTAAATAGAAATAGCCTACAAAAATTAATTATCAATCGCTATCTCAATATTTTGACATAATATAAAGAAGAAAATATAATCTCCCGCTATCAAAGAGACCATACTCCTCTTACGTTCCGCACTGCAAGACCTACCGTTCGATGCATTTGCACTTTACGTCTTATTTTAAAGAATCTCTGGACAGACGATTGGAGAGGTTGTTACGGTATCTTTGAATCTAAAGTTGGACAGTGATTGTCTTTAGTAACTGGCTAGTAATGCTTTAAAACTGAAGGACATCTGTAGAAACGATTTTGAAGTAAGATTCTAATAGTAACGAAGTTCAAAAGCGCTTTAAAAATGAGAAATTATAGGGTAAATAATATTAAAAAAAAATATCATGAGGCGGGATAGGTACTTGCTTTTTCTCCATACCAAACAAACGCCTGAAAACACATTTGTATAAGTTAACACACATTAAGAAATACCGAAAATAAGACATGTTCCACCAAGGAATCTCTCACTACTACTGCCCAGATAAAAAGGTATCTACTCAGAATAATACTTCAGCCACTTATCAATTAAGTAGCTAATGGAAAGCTCAGCAGTGTCCAGCACGGTTGGTTGGTTCGAGTGTCGGGCGGCTGGTATAAAGCGAGGGCGCGGCTCCATGTGGACACTCACGCAGCATCAGCCTCTCCACTCGTGCACAATCTGAGCCGCAAGATGTCCGCCAAGCTCGCAGCCATGTTCGCGCTTGTTGCAGTCGCAGCGAGCCTCGTCGAGGGCAATCCTTCTATCGTCACTGGATACGACCACTTGGAGTTGTGCATTGAGAATTGTGCTCAATGCAAGAAGACGCTCGGAGCGTGGTTCGACGGCCCGCTGTGTGCGGACTCTTGCCTCAAGTTCAGAGGGAAGCTGATTCCCGACTGCGAGGACTTTGCCTCCATTGCGCCCTTTCTCACCAAGATTTAAGTCTGAAATTATTAGTTATGATATTGTAATTTGATCTCAAGTTATATGACAAATTGTGTAATGTTTACTAGCAATGGTTATTTATATTATATATAGTGGATAAGAAGTAATGTATTAGCGTGAATAATATACGTTATATTGGACTAATGTTTTTCATTGAATCCCTAAAATCCATCAACATATCCTAATTTGATGATCATATAATGCAAGCATACAAAGAACGCATTTGTAAAAGTATTAAAATATAGCTGATGAATTAAAAAATATGAATCAGTTACATATGATTTGCGTTTGCTTTTACGATACCAGGAAATGAAACTATACAAAGGACTTCAGTATTTTTTTTAGAGCATGTATTCTCTTAAGCAATGCTTTTGATTATAAAGTTTATTAGTATGTATTTAACATCAACTAATTAGTCGAGCCGTGACAATTCAGTTACCTGTTCGCACTTGAAATTTCTGATAAAAGTAATACAACAATAAATAAATAAATAAACAACTATACGAACAATTTAATCGATGTATAAGTTGTACATCGTATAAGTCTTAAACTCTAAATTGACTTTCTTTCCTTTTAATTTATAAGCTTTTATGTAGCAAAGACGCTAAAAATTTTGAAAAAAATAGAAATTAGCCTTTATCACTCAAAAATTATGCTTTAGGTACATCACATTTTTTGGAATCAGTCCAGAAGTTCTGCATTTATTCCAACATACACAAGTAAAAATAATCCTCTTTTTTACTTTAAGAAACGTATGTACATAATATTTGCTCTACATCTCCAACGATCAACATATTATTATTATAAATTATATTAAATATTTTCCTCATAGATTGCCACAAATTACCTACTAGCATTAACTTGTTTATACGGATTAGATATAAAAACAAGCGATCTCATCTGACTTAAAATAAGTCTAATATAGCTAATATCTAAGTATTATTATAGATTTTCCACTCATTTATTAACAACTAGTTACAGCCCGCAGCTTCACTCACGTATTATTCGGTTAAAAAAATGTCAATGTATTTATCCAGACGATATCTATATCTGTACCAAATTTTAAAACTGAATAAAAAACATTTAACAACCATCTAAACAAGTTTTTGCACTTACTTGTATTTTTGTATAGTGAGTGGAGTATAGTTTCATATGTAACTAAAATATAATTGTAATGAATATTCACATGGAAGTCAGAAAATTATATTAATTTTATTATCAACACTATTTATTCACAACTAATTTATCAAAAATATCTTTTTAATATCATAAATGCGATTTGTGAGGATGGATGTAGATCTTTGTTGCTCTTTCACGGGAAAACCACTGAACGGATTTTAATAATACTTTGCAGTTATGTAGCCTATGTACTAAATAACAAATGAGCTATAGAAATACTTACTTTTGCCCGCGAGAGAAAACACACGGCACAGCTAGTAATTTATAAATATTTCTGAAAGATAATCAAACTAAAGCTGCGGGCTCAAAATTTTTAATAGTTGGGCTCGTATAAACTATAATTTGACGTACAGTTTTCACATTTAAACACATAAGCATAATTATTTTGTACATTAAAAATTTAAATATTTAATGTCGAGTTTTTGCAAAATACACATTTCGAATCGAGGAAATCAGTTACCTGAAACGATTTTTGCAGTTGAAATATAATAAAATTTCGTGTGCACAAAATGCATAATAATCATAAAGATATTTCCACATTTACGAAACATACTCTAAATTCTAAGGCAATCGAGTACATACAGTACAATACAGTTTCATTTCTTTAAAACTACGCAGAGAAGATTCTTGTACAAAACTTATATTGTTACATATTTCTTCTAATGCAAATGCTAAGAAAATATCACAAATAAAGTACTTGTATTAAGCGGAAATAAACACACCTTTATAGATATTATTTCAATTAAGAATTTTGGAATAATAGCTTTAAAAGCACTATGCAATGGATAAAAATTTAATCATTGCATGTTAATTATTATCCACTAGGTTTCCGCCCGCGGCTTCGCCCGCGCAGTCAAAGAAAAACCCGCATAGTTCCCGTTCCCGTGGGATTTCCGGGATTGCGTCATTTTCCCGGGATAAAAAGGTATCAAATCCTTTCTCAGGTATCAAAATATCTCCATACCAAATTTCATGAAAATTGGTTCAGTAGTTTAGGCGTGATTGAGTTACAGACAGACGGACACGACGGACGGAGTTACTTTCGCATTTATAATAATAAAAATTATAGTATATGGATTGCTTAACAAACCGGTGTTTACACAAAATGTTTATAAAATTATAAAACGTTATGTACAAGACTCTTCTATAATAGCTTTTAATTGTTTACAATGAGTGAAAAAGAAACAGCTGAATTAAAATGTGGTTAATTAGCCACATTTCAACATGCCACTCCGGAAGCGTTAATATCCTATCTACACTGAATGAATACCAACTTTCGTACGAAAGCGAAGATTTGATATTATAATCATATGTTTATTTGTAGGCATCAATGTCTCTACAGCTCTATTCTGAGTCCTAATTGAATTACTAAAGCACTAAGTA
>CAJQZM010038706.1:29993-68166 GCA_907164665.1 Colias nastes
ACACTCGAACCAACCAACCGTGCTGGACACTGCTGAGCTTTCCATTATCGTCTATTCAATTATGTCACTAAGTAACAGTATTTCGTACTAATGTACCATTAGAATCAATGCGTGGAATACGTCACCAAGTAATTTGAATTATCTATGTGCAGTTTTTCTAAAATCGTTTTGAAAAGGGATGAATTAAATGATGTACACTTATTCTTGTCATAAAAATTATTACATGGAAAAATCTTTCAATTTTATTCGTGTGACGTAGATTAGTTTATAAGTACATTAATATTTATGTGTGAAGCTTATTCAAACTGATATCAAGTTATCAATAGAAATATTAAGTAGTAATTAAATTGAAAAATATAATTAAAATAAAGACGAATTGATACAGTAACTGAAATGTTTGAAAAGTCAGATTAAATATTATAAGTAACAAATCGCCTTTAAGATCCGTTCTGGGCTTTTAAGCTTTGTTCTCACTGCAGAAACTTAACAGAGCTTAAAGTATAAATCATTACAGGATTTTCACAGGAATTTTATAAGATACTAGCTTTCCGCCTGTGGCTTCGCCCACTTTATCTGAAACCTATTAAATTATTTACTAAAACCTTGCTCTTGAATAACTCTATCTATTTAAAAAATGCATCAAAATCCGTTGCACAGTTTTAAAGATTAAAGCATACATAGGGACAAAGAAAGCGACTTTGTTTTATACTATATAGTGATTATAAATAATCATATTATTAATGCGAATGTCTGTATGATTACAGATTTGGTAGCAGTGTGAAATAAAATAAAAAAAATATCCCTGAAAATAAGCGGACATATCTTATTCTTCTTTTTCAAATTGTAATTTTATATGTTTTGTTCGTTGCATTTTATTTTGTTTTTTAGGTATTTTTATTTAATGTGTGTTGGATTTAATGATTTCCATTCTTTCTTTCTAAAAGGTTAAAAGGTTGTCCGTAGTTTTGTCCGCATGTGAAACTGCGGGGTGCAACTAGTATCTAATAATGTATATATCTAAACCTTAACATTTCCTTTTTTATTGTAGGTATTTCGTATTGAAATGTAATACAGTATATTCTTACTTATCCTAATAAGAATAACTTCACAGAAAAACTTATAAAAAACATAATAAACAGCTACAAAACCGATATTTGCAGCCACCAACGATATTTATTAGCGAACCACTTCCGCATCCGTTCCGAGTGATTTAAAAGCCTCTTTCCGGTGTATCGTTACATCACATCCGGTGCTCTTATTGCATTAATTTATTTTAGTAATTCATATGGGTATTAATTTTATTTATTACGCATATATTGGCTCTCTCGTATTGGAGTATTTTTTCATTATGTAATGTTATAAATAAAATTTGTAAATATTTAAGTGCGTTAAATATAAAAAGTGTTCTTTAATACGATGTTTGTTATTCATTATTGCGTTTTCTGTTTTTTAAAAATTGTTGTCTTGCGATGTAAAAATAACAATTAAACTTGTCCTACTATTTAAATGATAGAAATCATTCAATTATTGGTCATTTAACACGTATCTTTGTTAAATCATCATTATCTCGTATATTCTGTATTATTTGTTTTATAAAAGAAAGATATCGTGAGTGAGTGAGGTACAGAACTTATTATTACTATACCAAATCCCTAAAAGACTGATGACTAACTACAACTAGCTGTGCTCCGTGGTTTTACTCTGCTCCTGTTGGTCTTAGCGTGATGATATATAGCCTCCTTCCTCGATAAATAGACTATCTAACACCGAAAAATTTTTTCAAAAAGGACCAGTAGTTCTTGAGATTAGCGCGTTCAAACAAACAAACAAACTCTTCAGCTTTATAATATTAGTATAGATTAGTATATTAGTATAGATTTTTTTCAATTGGTCCCCGTAGTTACCTACGATAAAATATGTAAAAAAAACTTCATATTTATTATATTAATATGTTTAATTGATGAAAATCAAATATGGTATAATAATTTATTTACTGCATCAACAACGACACTCTACGACGTAGAGTCTATGTCGTAGCACATCGTAGAGTCTACGCGGAATCATGCTACATACTTGTATCATGTAGATCTAGACTCTAGAGAATCTAAAAAAATATAAATTTTACTGTATAAACAACCACCCTCTACGTCGTAGCACATCGTAGAGTCTACGCGGCATCATGCTACATTTTGATGTAGTTCTGAAGAATCAATATACATTAATTTCAATTCTTACTATCGATATGTGGAATACAATAACACAAGTTATTGGCACGTGGATAAGAATCGCGTGCCTGAATGGTATTAAATTACTTCCAAACAAGGTCAAAATGTATGGGAATGAAATTGGAGTTTTATGTATTGTGTTTATGGTTACCTATGTTTTTATGTCACGTGTGTTAGTGTAATATAGGGTGGGTATAACAAAGTAATAATTAATTAAATTTTATATTGACAAGTGGAGACCCAAGAAGATGAAACAAGGACGGAAATATAAGATTTATTTATTTATTTGTGCTTTATTGCTCTAGATAAATTACAAATTGTGACTTAACCAATACATTGTAACAAACGGCGGCCTTATCGCTAAATAGCGATTTCTTCTAGACAACCAATTATTATAAACAATTATTTTCTCTGATACTAATTTTTTCATCAACTAATTAAACTTTTTTTTCTGTTGCAGGAATACAACTTTCTTCGATAAATACTTTCACAGAGTTTTCTAATTCCCTAAAGGAATTACCTTTAGCATCTTTGGTACCCAATAATTGTATGATTTAACGAATTCAAATCATAAGAAAGAAGCCTTGTTACATGTAAAAAGGTAATTACTTTAACCAAGTTCTTAAAAGGAAAGAGGTATCAATCAGTACCTTTATAAAATTATATTGCTACTTAAAATCACTCGAAACACATGAAGCGAAAATAACCTCTTCGCTTTATAACGAATTGCTATATAAAAGAATGAATGATAATTTGCGAAAATGTCAAAGATAAAAATATTAAGGAATCAAAAGGATCTTTTTCATTGCGAAATATTTTCGTTACAACGATTTTGCTTTCATCCAACCTGAATGTAACAACTCAGCCAGATAAAGGGCGTAATCTTGAATGATAATATAAATTTGAAAATTCTGTATTTATGTTAAGTGTTCGTTAAAACTGTTGAACAAATTTTGATTATGTTTATTATAGATTAGTGATATAAATACGAATCACGTTGTGCATATCCAACAGTAAAAGAATGTTCGTGAAATTAGCGTGTTCAAACAAACTTCATCTTTAGGTACCTATATTAATTGAAAGGATAATGATTGGAATTTGGAAAATGCTTCTTTATTTAGCATAAATGTAACAAAACGAGAAAATGTCTCCTGTTTCGATTGATCAGTATTTTACCATCACATGTTTCCAATCCTTGTGATGACTTTCAAATAACCATCTATAGGTAAGTTATTAACCACATATTGTACCCCACATAATATAGTAAAAAAAGACGTGTGGCACTCGGGGACTGCCGCGGTAAAGCTATTGCATAGCGTGCCTTCAAGCCACACCTCCGAGCCCGTCGGAGTGGGGAGCGTGAGGTTTTTTCGTTACGGAATTTCTCGATTCGGTCCCCGCGCTCAAGGCCCGCGATAGAAGCTATGCAATAGCTTAAAAAGTCATATTTAAAAGCTAAATAGAGCCAACAGATGCGAACAAAAGTTTACTACGTTTTACATACTTCGATACTTTGCGAAATGAGTCAGGAAGTTTGTCGTGTTCGAATTCACGGAACAGTTTAAGAGTCGTGTTTTACATGTGTTCACGTCACTTTTCATTTTGGTAGCGTTATTTCTGCTTACCGAGTTTAAATACGGCTAATCAATACTTAGATATGTAATATTATTGGCAATCTTTTACGCTTCTTCTTAATAAGACACAGTTTCAATTGTAGGATAGTTAAATATATATTTCTATTTCCTTACATTTATTTTACATGCGATTCGCAAAGCATTCAGAAGAACTATGTATTACTAGCTAACCGCCCGCGGCTTCGCCCGCTTTGTCTAAAACCTAATGAATTATATACTAAAACCTTCCTCTTGAATCACTCCATCTATTAAAAAAAACCGGATCAAAATCCGTTGCGTAGTTTTAAAGATTTAAGCATACAAAGGGGCATAGGGACATAGGGACAGAGAAAGCGACTTTGTTTTATACTATGTAGTGATAGTGATATTTGCTTACATTAATCTTACAGCGATTCGCAAAACATACAGAAGGACTATATAATATATGTATTGATGTTATAAGTGGTTAGAATTCATAATTTTAATAACAATTTGACACCTCAGTCTAAAATACATCAAGCCAGAAAGTGACGAAAATATGCATATATCTGATTATGTGGAGAAAGAAAGTTGGAATCCCACCATCGATAAAGAGAGTGGAGAAAGGAAGGTGGAATTTCTCCATCGAAAAAGAGAGGATCCTCGACCAGTCTACTCGAATAGCCTGCCGTTCTGGCCCCGATGAATGATGTCGGAAAGTTGTATATATGCTCTGTAGCGAAAACATTTCTCTTGCACGATCTACATTCTACATAATTATTAATTTTTTTTACAACGGTTTTGGATGATTGGATATTTATCAAATATATTGATTAACTAACGTCTAACACATGAAAACATCCTCTTTTCACTGAGTAAAAACCCCTTTAGTTAAACCTTTTACAAAAACCCATACATGTAAACATACATACGATTTCCCGCCAATTTCCCTACGTTCGTTAGCGGATATTGTCACTCGACTTCCGCCTTTTAACCAACTTCCGATGACGTAGACGATACCTGAAGACATTGTATGTCATCTACACTATTAACTAGCATTCCGACCGCGACTTCGCCCGCGTTGTTTAAAAAAAGATCACACATGTCAGAAGTGAAACTTCTTTCGAAATTTAAAGATACCAAAATCGTCGCCTTATGACGTGACGGTAATGCCATGACGTGGCCTTGAAATTTTACTCTCCACGCGCCTAAAGAAGTTTCACTTCAAAAAAAATCCGTGCAGTTTTTGAGGTAATCTCGAACAAACGAACAGACGAATGGCTTTTATTTATAACATGTAGATGAACGGAAAAATCTTTATTTGTTTGTCATTATCTCTGTCTTTGTAAATAAATGTTGATCGACACTAATAAAAATTACTTGTCTCTATATTTTCCATTTTGATACAAAATCACTTGAAAACTACCCAGAAATTCTGAAATTTACCGATATTATTAAAAACTATATTGAAAGATATATCAAACGTACGGACGGATTTACTGGCATCAGGCTATCGATAGCTTTTAGTATCCAACAGTATCAGATAGAGATGTTATATACTCTGATATTAAAGTTGATATTTTATCCTTCTAGCTTCATAACAGTTGGTATTAACCGACTTTAAAGAAGAAGTATGTTAAAAAAGTATGAAAATGATATTGTTCATTCAATCAAATATACTTAATTATATTTAACTTCATACGGACTTATAATGAATTTAATGCACAATTTCAAGTTTGGCACATAGGATATAATAAAACAAAAACGTAAAAAAATCAAACACAAAGAAAGTTTTAAGTCAAAATTACGCAATTGATCACATTTTCAAATCCATTAAAAACAAGTAAGTCTATTTCAATTTTCCTGGCAGAAATCGAAATTAATGATTAAAACTATATTATATCAGCATTAGAATAAAATATTTTTCATTCATGATAACATAAAACAACGCAAAAACATCCCCAGAGACACTCGCACCTTAACAATTCTGTCTGGCCACAAACAAAGCCGAATGAAAAATACCTGTCCTTTAATCGAAAACCTGTTTATTTTGATGAAAAATCCTATTGAATTTCTCCTGGATAAAATAACACTAGAGAAGTAATTACTTTTAAACAATGGTCTTAGAATTAATCATTGGAGCGATATTGATTTGTACAAAAAATATTGGATAGACATTTCTGGAGTAATAAATAAACTTAGTTAGGATTGAGGTTTTTAATTTGACAGGTATGTGATACTAGCATTAGTTTTTGGTAAAATTTGCATGGTCGTGTCGTACCCGGATAAAAAACATAATTATGTGCTAATACAGATATTATTCAATCTCTAGGTATATGACATTTTATACAGATTAGTCTAGGATTGTTGGTGCCCATATGTCATATGATTTCAAAATAAATATTTACACATGATCCATTGAAATGTTACATTTTTTAGCCCTAACCTTGCATTTTTTAGAGGACGCAATTTTGTTTTTTTGATGTGTAGGGGGGGTCAGTGTGAAGCTAAAACCAAGTTTGTGGGGTCGCCACCCTTGTCCCACGGCCGCCATCTTGAAAATAGCGGTTGAAATGGTTTTTACGATATATCTCTTAAACTATTTATTTGATAAAAAAAATTTGTTGACATTATTTGTTGCAAATTAAATTCTCTACAACTTTGGTGTAGTAACTTTTAGTCGTAGAACTATAAATAAAAAAGTTATAAGCGAAAATGTTCAGAAATTAGAGCCATTTATATTTTTCAATAAAACTTTTTTTTATCATTTTACGAAGAAATGATATCAGACCATTTTTGTAGATTGTTTTTCGAGGAACAACTTTTATGTACAACATTTTTTCATAACGTCAATAACTAAGGTTTTACAGCGCTCTGAAGTGAGTACTATTTTTCAGTACTCTTAACTATACATATATTGGCTATTGGCTCTTTTCTCATACTCCAGAACAATAGAAGCACACTGCAGAACATTTCAGACCTGCTTTTCGACGTAAAAAAAAGTCGCGCTTCCAGACTCTACCTCCTGGGTGGTGGGGAAAAGATTCAATAATTAATTATTAGTGATATTGCAAAATTAATTATTAAAAATATTATAATAACAAAAAAAACCATTACTGATGACAAATTATTATTAGTACACACATAATATAAGTATACTGTATAGTTCAGAGTACTGAAAATTAGTACTCACTTCGGAGCGCTGTAAAACCTTAGCTATTTAATTAATGAAAAAATGTTGTATATAAAAGTTGTTCCTCGAAAAACAATCTACAAAAATGGTCAAATATCATTTCTACGTAAAATTATAAAAAAAAGTTTTATTGAGAAATATAAATATCTCTAATTTCTGAACATTTTCGCTTATAACTTTTTTATTTATAGTTCTACGACAAAAAGTTGCAGGATCAAAGTTGTAGAGTATTTAATTTGCAACAAATAATATAAACAATTTTTTTTTATCAAATAAATAGTTTAAGAGATATATCGTAAAAACCATATCAACCGCTATTTTCAAGATGGCGGCCGTGGGACAAGGGTGGCGACCCCACAAACTTGGTGATAGCTTCACACTGACCACCCCTACACATCAAAAAAATAAAATTGCGTCCTCTAAAAAATGCAACCCCAAATGTAACTTTTCAATGGACCAACAGTATTTTTCATGATCTATCTGCTTATCGAATAAAACAATAAAAACATAAAAATCTGTCAAACATTTTCGAAATAATTGTTACCTTGATAACTAAACAAATGGGTGTACAATATACTTTCTAACTGGAATATAAAATGGTACACGCAAATATCTTAAAAGCGTTTAAATTTATCGACTTCTTGGATAATATATAGCTCTCATGATCAGACCACCATTCTTCATTTCCACGCTATAAACCATACTTTTATAGCCTTTATAGCTGTAATCAAATTAACTGGTTTTAACCGCTTTTTATGTTTATTTTAGATAGGAAAGATCTACGTACGTCTTCAATAATTAAATTTCACAAGGATTTTCGAAGATGGTTGTTTTACTATTAATGAATTGTAGATATAGTTAAATCATGTAGTTTTATATGCCTTGAATAATTAAATTTCACAAGGATTTTCGAAGATGCTTGTTTTACTATTAATGAATTGTAGATGTTATTAAATACCATTTAAACATATATATTTTTTAAATCTAGCATGATATTTCTTTTCTTTTCTTATTAATACGATCAATAGTAACTATAGCTGTTTTACCCGCATTGCTCCACTCTTATTGGTCTTAGCGTGATGATGTATAGCCTATATATAACCTTCCTCGATAAATGAACTATCAATCAGGGAAATATTTTTTTTCAAATCGGGCCATGGTTCCTGAGATTAGCGTGTTCAAGCAATCATACAAATAAACTCTTCAGCTTTATAATCTAAGTACCTATAGATAGAATCGCTACATCAATAGATCCATGGTTTTTCAACCCGACCCTGATAATTTTTTATTTGTTAGGGAAGATTATTGGTTTCACTTTAGAATGGAGTGGTGATTGTTTATGCTGTTCAAGGGATTGCATATGCAATGCACTTAAGTTACAATCCGATGAGCTTGAACTCTTCTTAGCTTGTGAGGATGATGGTTAATATTTACTAGCTGACGCACGTAGCTTCGTCTGCTATTATAAGGAATTTTTTCCCCGGTTTTGAAGCATTTTACACGGCTGCTTCGCTGCTATTGATCGTGGTGTAATAAACCGCTATATTTAGTTACAGCTTTCCTCGATGAATGGGCTATCTTAAACACAAAAGAATTTCTGAATTTGAACAAATATTTCTTGAGAATAGCTGAGAATGTTCAAACAAAACAACTCTTCAACTAGGAATATATTTTATAGATTATTTTATACACCTATCTATTTCTACATAATGCGTAAATATAGAACACATATTATGTAAATTAAATATGTGTATCGATATTTCTATAATTACATGGTCTTTATATATATTTTTCAAACAAATTTCTCGTCTATCAAGTCAGTTCTGAACTATATTTCAAGGGAATATTCAGACGTCTCTACTTCATTTCTCTTTGAAACTAGTGTCATATTGCTGCCAATATTTTTTGAGTTTAACGTTAATAGTTTGTAGGGAGTTGCAAGCCAAAGTTTGAAGTTTATCTATACTAATATTATAAAGAGGAAAGATTTGTATGTATGGTTTTCACGCATAAACTACTGAACCGATTATAATGAAATTTAGCACACATATAGATGCAACTTGGATTAACGCATAGGATAGGTTTTATCCCGGAAATCCCACGGGAACGGGAACTTTGCGGGTTTTCCTTTGAAAACGCGGGCGAAGACGCGGGCGAAAAGCTAGTTATAAGTAAACTGAAACTTAAAATTATTTTATTTATGTATCTACCTATTATTTTTAAACATGCTTTTATTAGCTTCACATACCGGTTGTATGTTTGTAGGCTCGATTACGACCCATGTTACACGGACTGATTTAATTCAAACTCTGTACACTTATCAAGGATCGCTGACAATTACAATAATCTCATGTGTTACCTGTTTTTTCGTTTTTTACTATATTAATTATTTATCAAAAGTTTATTTAAAAATAAGAAGGATCGACAAGAAACAGAATTATTACTCACTAGCTGTGCTCCGCGGTTTTACCCGCAGTGCTCCGCTCCTGTAAGTCTCAGCGTGATGATATATAGCCTATAGCCTTCCTCGATAAATGGGCTATCTAACACCGAATGAATTTTTCAAATCGCACCAGTAGTTCCTGAGATTAGCGAGTTCAAACAAACAAACACACTCTTCAGCTTAGTATAGATTCAAAAGTCACTTCAACTATACTGTTTCATATAACTCAAAATTTTTGTTACATTTAATTTCAACAGCTTTTTCTTACTTTGCCTAGTGAAGTTTTTGTTGATTTTTAATTCATACTTGTTTGTACAGAAGTTGAACTGGTTAAAAGTTCTCAGAGCTCTTCAGTTGAGTCGTTTAATGAATTCCTTTTATTTGAGTGCCTAAAAAGGAGTAGAGTTTGGAGAGACGTGGCTTATGAGAAATTTTTAGCACATTTAGTAATTAATTGAATAGGTTTTGATGTATTTTGAATGTAGCTGGTTAAATTGTCGTGTCTTTTATTTGTTTTTATATTGGTATTCTTATCAATACATAACAAATAGTTTATACTAGATGTGCCCTGCGGTTTCACCCGCAGTGCTCCACTCCTGTTGGTCTTAGCATGACTATATAATATAGCCTTCCTCGATAAATGGGCTATCTAACACAGAAAGATTTTTCAAATCGGGCCAGTAGTTCCCGAGATGAGCGCGTTCAAACAAACAAACTATATTATACTAGAACATTCAAAATCGGTTCAGTTGTTCGATTGATTGTACTTTAGAAATGAAAAGTCAGACAGACAGACAAACATTTAAAAAAGCTTTTTGCATAATGGTTTCAAGTAAATCATACTACTACATATTGTTCAAAAAATTAATGATCCATTTATATAAATAAAATCATACTTCAATTTGATTTATTACTAAAATTCAAAGGTATGAAATATGAAAAGCTATAAAAAATTAAATGCAGATGACGTTGCGGGTAACAGCTAGTCTATTCATTTTTTGCTAATAGTTTGCAGTTATAAAAGGTAGGGTTCGTTGCCATAGCAACGGATCATTAACACCGTGACTCCACAAAAATGGAGCTTGCAACAATATTTTACATTATAAATATTATATTTTACCTCTTTAGTACATTGATTAAAGTAATTAGAATTAAGAGGTACGGGGTTCATATCCCGGTAGAGACTAAAAATTTCAGTATGGTACCAAAGTAAGCAACAGAAAAAAAAACATAAAAGTCGGTCCAGCCGTTTAGAGGAAGTTTTAATGGCAAACACACGCACAGTAGAAATATATTTTATTATGTATATTTATTATTATATTTAAAGTAGGCTATTATTCAATTGAACTTCTTTAAGAAGCTTTTAAACAGCATATAACAGCAATTAGTTTACGTCAGTTCGTAAAACACTTTCTACAGCAGAATCCATACTTAATATTATAAATGCGAAAGTAACTCTGTCTGTCTGTCTGTTACTCAATCACGCCTAAACTACTGAACCAATTTTTATGAAATTTGGTATGGAGATATTTTGATACCCGAGAAAGGACATAGGCTACTTTTTATCCCGGGAAAATGACGCAATCCCGAAAATCCCACGGGAACGGGAACTATGCGGGTTTTTCTTTGACTGCGCGGGCGAAGCCGCGGGCGGAAACCTAGTATTCTATATATTAATAATTGCATTTTTAAAATAATAAAAAATAACTAAATAAATCAAATTACTCGACAATTTTAATGATTTTTTTTTTTCACAAATAGGCTATACTATTAGGATGCAAAATATTATGCACACAAAATTTTATGAAAAACGGTTAACCCGTTTCGGAGGAGTATGGTAACTAACATTGTGACACGGGAATTTTATATATAAGATAGAGAACATAATATGTATGTACAGGTTTTTATATCTAATATCAAACTTGGTTAACTCCCATATTTCATTGCTTGAAGCTTATTGGTTATAAATCACACCCCACTGGGCTTTATTATATCAATATTTATGACTAATAGATGCTATATTATTTACTAGACATTATAAAAGACGTAATATGTGCCTGCCATAACACCTTAAAAATACAAAGATTATGATATTTAATTTTATGGCATTCAAATGCTTTATAAATCAGATTTTTTTAAGCATAGGAAAAATTATATCACGAGGTGGTATTCGATTTTTTTCTATTATTTTAAAATTTCTCAATACTAAGAAAATTCCAAATAAGTATAGGCAATCCTTACTAATAAATAATCCTACTAATATTATAAATGCGAAAGTTTGTGAGGATGTGTGTGTGTTTGTTACTCTTTCACGCAAATACTACTGAACCGATTACAATGAAATTTAGCACACATATAGAGGGTAACTTGGAATAACACAAAGGGTACGTTTTATCCCGGAAATCCCACGGGAACGGGAACTATGCGGGTTTTTCTTTAAAAACGCGGGTGAAGCCGCGGGCCGACAGCTAGTAATATTATAAATGAGAAATGTGTTTGTTTGTGTCGCTTTCACGTCGCAACGGAGCGATTTTACGACATGATTAATTTTGAGGTTGAAGACAGCAGTCTAAAGAGTGACATAAGCTACTTCTTACCGGGTTGGAATAACTCATTGCTATGGAACATTTTAGATTTCTATGCTATGGAATTACGCGGACGAAGCCGCGGGTCGTAAGCTAGTGTTGTTTAATATATCACTATATACAATTATTATACTATATCATGTATGTTTTAAGGCTTTTAATTTCGCAAACTAATTTACAATCCAAGCAGAGGCTTAAACAGGCTTTAAACCAACCTAATGTTAATGTAAAATAAATTTTATTATTAAGGCAATAAAATTGATTTTTCACCACAAAGTGAATAGAAAGGACATGTGAAAGGAATTAGTGTTAGTTAATGGAATGTGTCTGGACGTTTGACCTTTGGCCTGCCTCTAATGGAATTGCTTCTTTGTTCTTGTATGAATGTGGGAATGTTCTAGAATTATTGATTATTTTGTTATTATCTATAGACTGAAAAATATACGCTCTACAAGCATCATATCTAAAAGGCGTTGTTGTACTTTGGTTAAGTATATCATAATCATATTGTAGAAAATTATATTCTACTAATATTATAAATGCGAAAGTTTGTAAGGATGGATGTGTATGTGTGTGTTTGTTACTCTTTTACGCAAATACTACTGAACCGATTACAATGAAATCGAGCACACATATAGAGGGTAACTTAGATTAACACATAGAATAGGTTTTATCCCGGAAATCCCACGGGAACAGGAACTATGCGGGTTTTTCTTTGAAAACGCGGGTGAAGCCGCGGGCGGAAAGCTAGTAATTTTATATTTTCACGTCTTAGTTATGAATTGAAACCGACTCTATGTTCAGATTTTCTACCAATATATACTTTTAAAGTATATTTTTCAGAAATAAAGCATAATCCAAAGGTTCTACTAATCTATAATTTCATGATACAACAAACAAAATAAAACAAATCAAATACCGAATCAAATCCAAATGTTTTTAGACGCCTTTTACCTACTTACAATTTTTCACCAACAAATTACAGAAGAACTAGGAATATATCACATATATATTTCATATTCAATTATATTTAATACAAAAGTTACATATATAAATTTATATAGATATATCGAATCTTTGCCAAAGCCCATTTAAATTGCCTCAAAAACAAACCTATTACCTAAAAATTTTAAACATAATACACAACCCACACAACCAAAGAGATTCCTCAATTAATAAACAACCATTAAAATACACAGACGGACCATTCAAGAATTCTTTATTATTCAAGTACCCACTATGTTAGGAAACGCATTTGGAATTCGTTTAGATTACAAGCGGATGCTAAAACGAGAGGTTTTCAGCTTGCGGGGAACCGACCATGTGTTATTAAATACTGCGTAGGTTAGAAAGTTCTAGACTAATCTGGAAGTTTTTTGTGAGCGTGCTCTGTACCTGCCTAGCAAGGTAGGCGGATTATTTGAGGGTAAAAGAAGATATTTTACTTGATAAATAGGGTTTTGACAATGCTCTGTAATGATATTTGTCTACGGTAGTAATTTAAATATTTATCAACTGAGAAAGTAAAAATAAGTTCAAATAAGTCTACGTAAATAATTTCTGCGTGCGTACCTATGTTATTTTGAATTGCGATTATACACTATGTTATTTTGAAATTTACCAACTAAATCTACGACAATAAAAAACTGTCACAAACTTTATTTTAAATATTTTTTTTTTTTTTTAAATAAATAAAATCTTTATTTTGCCAAGAACATTAACTTTACAAAAATATGTACGCTGACTCTTAAACTAGAGGAACTCTGTGTCTTAATATTGTATTTTGTGTGTATACTGTTATATCAAAAGATGGTGCATCACAAATACATATACATTTCAAATTCCTTCCTTCAAAATCACAGACTACACTCCAAGCGAAGCCTCTATAACTCATTACTCTGTACCGGGACTTGAAAC
The DNA here is from genome assembly GCA_907164665.1 of Colias nastes. NCBI lineage: Eukaryota > Metazoa > Arthropoda > Insecta > Lepidoptera > Pieridae > Colias > Colias nastes. The sequence continues at coordinate 43,949 of CAJQZM010038706.1, forward strand.
TCGAACTCACGTCCTTTACAAATTTGCTAGACTAAAGAATTTGCTAGCCTTTGGTATGGAATCATGATCGAAGTGATGCCGAGTTGCAGTGGTCCAAAGGACTTCCAATTAGGATGCTGTTGAGAGTTTTTAGACGACTACATGACGTGAAAATAACATGGCTAGATACTGAATTCAACAGAGAAGAAAACTCAGTATTTTCTTGTGTTTGATTTTATTATTAGCGAGTATTATACGTTTAGAAGTTAAATACTTTTTATGGATTTTAAACGCAATTTATTCATATTATAGTCAAATAGTTTTCCGTGACCACGCTCGCTGTAAAGTGTCCGAAACGGTTAAATACCTAATAAAATGAGTAAATCGCGTTTAAAATACGTTAAAAAGTATTTCATTTCAAGAAGAAAAAAAACTCTATAAGATTATTTTAATTACAATATATTAAGTGTAGAGCTTGATTTTTTTACTTGAAATTACTGTCACACAGTAACATAAATAAATAACATGTATGATTGCCGTATATACATAGACTAGCTTACCGCCCGGGGCTTCGCCCGCTTTGACTTAAACCTAATAAATTATATACTAAAACCTTCCTCTTGAATCACTCTATCTATTAAAAAAAACCGCATCAAAATCCGTTGCGTAGTTTGAAAGATTTAAGCATACAAAGGGACACAGGGACAGAGAAAGTGACTTTGTTTTATACTATGTAGTGATTTAAAATACAATATACACCATTCATTCACATAGTTACATTAAAGAAAGCAAAAACCTGTGTCTCAGCTATTTTCGTTCTAAAATAACTGTACTAAACAGTGCTGGCTTTCCGATTCAACTTATAATTACAAACCTAACTATTTCTGCTTTTTTTTAAATAAAAAAACGTTGTTCAAAGTTATTTGATTACTTCTACATTCATCCCGACTCCAGCTGCGTTAAATCGTCATACAAATAAAAACAAATATAGATTTATTTTATGTCTAATGTTGCTTCTGGTAAATAAAGTTTTAAAATCAGTTAAATAATCTTTGAGTTTATCACTGTAATACAATTTTAAACAAAAGAAGTTAAACTTCTACTACTTCCTTGAAAGTTGCGGCCTAACTAACGAGTATGTAACTTACATCCCAGCTCAGTTCATATATCCAAAAGGTATTTATATCTTAACGTAGATAAAGTTGTCCCTAGATGGTAATGCAAGCATGACATGCACATTATCATGATGCATGAGCGTCTATAAATATCAAAACATGATTTTTTACACAGTTCGCGTATAGTTTGAGTTCAGTGCACGCTCTAAGCTTTTGCATGACAGCAACCGATTTAAACGATCATGCTGCATGGCAGTTAAACTTCATCAACATCAGCCCATATACGATCCCACTGCTGGGACACGGGCATCTTATGAGGGTACATAATCCACCACGCTGGCCAAGTGCGGGTTGGCGGATGGCACATGTCGTCGAACTTTTTGATTCTTCGATATGTCGGTTTGCACACGATGTTTTCCTTCACCGTTCGAGCAGTGGTGATGTGACTAACCTTATCCTCGCAGGGAACAAAATAGAAAACTTCATCAATAAGCACGTAGTTTGCATGTCATTCCTTACAAAAAATGTGTGCGTGTACTAGTGTACACACGTAAGAAGTGAAACTTCTTTATTACCTTATTTTTCAAAAAATAATTTACTATAATATGTAACTTTACAGAAATACATCGAATCACGCGTGGTGGGGATAAGAAAAAGATGGCGCGTAACGGAAAAATGTCACGCGTAACGAAAAAATGTTACACTAAATTTTTTTCCAACCCCGATAAAGAAGTTTCACTTCAATAATCTAAACGATCATTCATGCATGCTTGTAACGCATATTATCATGCATTATCCTCTTGTATGCCAATAGAGTTTAAGTAATTCTTCAGAAGATTCGCCTTTAAATGCATCCAAGTTTTAAGCAATGTTTATTACTGCTTGCTACAGAAAATCGCGCAAGTTTGGGTATAAATTTTCGATTAGATACAGTGTATTAATTCTTAAACTGATCGTGTTACTGAGTGAATTAATTTACGGCCAGAATACATGGCAATACATAAATATGGATAATTTTATATCTATTATATTCTGGTGTTTGAAGTCAGTGTTTCGTAAAAATTTGATGACGGGATAAACTATACAAGGAATAAATCGCGTTTTAAAATACATTAAAACTACCACATTTTAAACGAAGCTCAATGATGATCGAACGACTCTCTGATCGGAAAATAGTTTTATAAATAAAGTGTTTACGTTCGTTACTTTTGTGTTTTATATCTTCTGCTTAAATACATTATTACTTTTATAAATTACTAGCTTTCCGCCCTCGGCTTTACCCGCGGGTTTCCTTTTCCGTGGGATTTCCGGGATAAAACCTATCCTATGTGTTAATCCAAGTTACCCTCTATATGTGTGCTAAATTTCATTGTAATCGGTTCAGTAGTTTATGCGTGAACACCATACATTCATACATACATACATACAAACCTTCCCTCTTTATAATATTAGTATAGAAGTATAGATTTTACATAGGTATACATTTAGATTAATTTCCAAACCTTTATTATTTCACTTTTTGATATTCCAACTCTAACCACTGTGTATAAACACTTCAATAATAGACTAAATAACAAATAAAATGAAACCCAATACATTAATCCTCTTACACTTATCTCAAGCCGCTATTTTTTTCAATTTCACGTAAAATTGCCAATCGATGGGCTCTATTCTTAAGAAATATTTACCCATATCCATTTTGTTTCGTATACCTTCAATATCATACGATAAATAGATATTTATAAGAACTCTATAGACGTATTCGGCACGATTTCGCATCGTATTAATAAATCTTAATAGCTTTCTGAATGTAGTTTGTTTATACATTATGTCTATTTATTATAGTAAATTAAGAAATATAAGAATAGCTTGTGTAGTTTTTGTGGTTTGTTCGATTTAATATAAGCTTCTCTTCTTTTCCTTTCTTTCCTTTCTCTACAGTGCCTGTAACAAAACTTTATCATATTTTATGTAGCTGTTATAAATATTTATAAATTATCATTTTTATGGGCTTTTCTTATAGAATGCGTCTAAATTAAAAATACAAGAATGTGAATACAATACAGAACATACAATTAATTTTCATCCATAATTTGTCTCTTTAAATCGCTTGTCTCTTTTATACAAAATATTTATATAAGAAAAATCATCAAACAAAATAAATTAAGCATAATTTTAATAAGCGTAATTTCTAAGCGTAATTTTAATCTTATGTGAGTATTTTTAAGAAGATTTTTTTTTAATTCTTAATTGTATTAACTTTACTAACATACTTTTTAAGTCATGTTACTATATAACAAGTGAGCCTCTGTTAAATTCATATCCAAATTATTTATTTGTAAACCTACCAGGGTTCTAAATACCACTATTACTTAAGCAAATAAATAAAATTATTATACGGAACCATAAACCAGCACTGCAACTCATCTTGTCCAATTATACAAAGCTTGTATTTCCAGCATCAGACCGGTCGCGTCCTGATTAACGGCGCTCACCCAATTTCCTTTAAACTAAGAAGAAAATATTTTATTTGGAACAAGTTATACGCTTTTCACGAAGCAATATTTTATTTAGAGCGCTCGGACCGAGCTTTCGAGAATTTAACAGTCAGTTTGACTACTTATAGAGTCACTATTTAACTTTTTGAAGAATATTTTAAAACATTATGTATTTTTTAAATGAAAGCTAAATTAAACTGAACATAATATTTTAAATTTGACATGTCACTAATATGTTGCATTCATATTTTTACTAGCAGACGTTATTAATCGTCTGATAGAAAGAAAATTTATCATTATATTTATTTACTCACAAAATATTCTTTTAAATTTTTAAATTTTAATAATTTTCTTGTACTCTATTTTCAATACTGATTTTAACGTATATGAGGTAAATTGTTTTAGAGTTCAAAATTCATAATATAAGCCAGATACTTCCTGCAAGCGGTACTCGTAGCCAGACGCCTTAAAACTCGTTCCTAAATGAATATTATTTATGACCTACATTAATCCTCTGTAAGAATATTCATTTGATGCGGTTAACTTCCCTTTCACTAGGATTTACCTACATAATATATATTTACTTTATACCAACAGAATATTCAACTTATAGTACTCATCACTACTTAGTATAAACAAAGTCGCTGTCGCTGTCTGTCCATCCCTATGTATGCTTAAAGCTTTAAAACTACGCATTGGATTTCTCTGCTTGTTTTAATAGATAGAGCAGTAATTGGTGAAGATTTTAGTATTTATTTTGTTTAGTTTTCTACAAAGCAGGCGAAGCTGCGCGTAGGAATCTGGTATTAATATTAGTTAGTGAATAATCTAGCAAGAACTCTTCCCAATAAGATATTTCAAAAAGTGTCTAAATTACTCTCTATCGCTATAACTATCTTCAGTCACAAATTATCTAATAGAATCACTATGTTATGATGTAAAAGACAAACAAACGAACAAACTTTCGCTTTATATCGTTACAGTTTAAACATTGAACCGCACAATATCTCTTAATTTATAACCATCCCTTCTGTCTATAACTTCGAACCCTGCGTCAACATTCCACGGATTAAGTAAAATAAGTTCGTACTTAAATATTTATCCTTAAGCAGGAAATAGAGACAGATCCGTAAATATTGGTTTGCGCGATAGACTCGTTCTTTTGTTCAATATTGGACGATGAATTATTGATAATGTGATTCTGAGCGTGAGATTTCTTTTTGGGAATTGATCTTAATAGCTACGGGATCAAATAGAAGTATATTTTAATAGAAATCGATTTGTATGCAATTTGTAAAACATCCTTCAACTGCAGGATGTTTTACTGTCATTGAAGACATTTTCATCGGCATCATTATCATCAATGATGATTGTCTGAAGACATTTTAGTCAAACATAATAATTTACTAGCTTTCTGCCCGCGGCTTCACCCGCGTAGTCAAAGGAAAAAACGGCACATATTCGTAGCTTTTATGTAGTACTAACTCGCTGAATGCTTTCAATTCTATATAGAATTTTATCGTAACACATACACATAGACAAACAAAAATTAAATTTTATTACTATATTAACAAAGCTCCTCTATATCTATTTTATTTTTATTCAAATGTACAAAAACATTAGCCTGTTTAAATTAAAACCTACCGAATTTCCACTGACAACGACATCGAATACATCTTACGTATAAGCGTATATATTCACACCATCAAAGTCAATATTATCGAAGGATCCCAAACGAAGCTTACAAAAACGTAATTATTCCATTAACTTGAAAAAGAGCCCATTTTAATTTCCACCCCGTACGACCTCAATACATATTAAACTTTTCAAACTTTTGTGTTCCAACCCAAAAACAAACGCTAACTTAAATAATGAAAAACAAAAGTTCACTGTGTGAACAGATGTGGCCCTTTTGGTATATATTTCTAGTTTGCAATGCATTTCAGGAAACTAGTAACTCGCCCCGGCTTATCTTGGATTGGAACAGAGCAAATCAGAATACTGGTTTTATTATTACAATGGTCATTCACACAGGCTTAGCCAGGATTGGATGCGAACACAAATAGCAACACCTAACACAATTGGAGATATTTCTGTAACAGAGAATTCACAAGTACACACACTAACTAAGCATCTAGAGGCTTAAACCTACGAACACTTAAAAAAATAATAATACATCCTCAGCAATTATTTATATAGACTTCCGTAACTATGCTCTACGTATTATACTGAAGAATCATAGCAAATTAATTATTTTTTATCTTCACAAATTAATAATACGGGTTTCAAAGATACCAGACTTAAATCATCATCAATAGGATAGAATTCACCTACATATTACGCACGTAAGAAGATGTGATCATCTGACACTATACATTTTACATCAAACATACAATATGTTGGTACAACAATGTATACTTCAAAAAATATAGCCCTCCTTTTCACAACATCACATAATATATAATACGCACACGGCACACATCAAAGAAACAAGATAATACTACAGATTCGACGTCAGTGCTACCATACATACACAAAATACATAACCTGGATTTACACAATCACATTAAAAAATCACATAACACGTAGGTACATATAAAAGATAATACTGCACTTTCAACATCAGTTACGGGTCGATAGCTCCGTAATAACTAGAGATGCATCTTGTTTAATCTCCAGCTGACATACAGTTTGATATTTACGTCGACAAACGCTACCGAATTAATTGGGATCGCTTTTAAGGCGGCTCATCGACGTGCGTTTATCCCATTGAGCCCCAAGCGGCCCGATCGGTCCCAGACACAATAGATTTTCTATTGTGTCTGTGGTTCCGGGGCCTGAGTTATTAACGAGATACGTCTTAAAAATCGGTATTATAGACTGGGTACCATGTCAGTAAGCACACTGTGATGGATTGGTTTGTATAGTGTAGATACCATTAATAACTACATCTACAAAACTATTCAGAGCAGAAACATTAATTTAGTATTTAGCATATATAGTCATTTCGATGAATAATAAGAAAAAAATCAATCTGATATAGTCACAATACAAACGAATATGTCTTCGGTTACCAGTACATATAGAAAAAACGTCTCAAGTCTGCATTGATAGAAAAATCCGACACTCAAAGGAATATTGAACAAACTCAAAGGAGATTCGGAACAGATTTTGATTTAAAAAAACTCATAATCAATTGCCGAACCTGTTGATTTAAAAAAAATCCATAATCTGATACTAACAGTACCAGTTTTATTCAAGTTTCGTTCCATTAGTATTATTAGAACACATATATATGTTAACATTTAGTACTTTTTTTTACATTGAACTACACTTTAAAAATATACTTCTACTATTAGCCTACTTATTAAGAAAATTACCTTTTCAAATAAAAAACGCGCAACAAACGCACAGTCTGTATCCGCCCTTACAAAGCCATACAATATTTATTTTGTTCAAATATTTGTTCGCGGGAAGCCTCTGTATGCTCCATTAACAGCACTTATAGCGTAACGTGTTTATTCAATACTTATTATTAATTACTTATCAAACGTAATTACTTACTGGCGACGGAAAAATTGTGAAAATGTATGATATTTTTTTCAGAATGTTCTAGAATCTTTGATGGTAAAATATTGGTTTTGAATCTAGAGCGTCTGGTGGAGTTCTGGTTAGGGAGACTGTTTATTGAGTCTGAAGATATAGGGTCGATCTTCACTACTGAAAAATATTACAATTTTGTAAACGTTGTGTTTTTTCATTATGAGTATGGATGGACATATTATGTTCACTTTTATTTCAAAGAGAACGGGGTTTGATATTTGTTTCGTTATGTGTTTATTATGGATGAACTCAAAATCTGCTAAAGAACAGCTGAAATATTTATAAACTTTTAGCAAATAGGCAAGTAATCTACATGTTTTCTAAGTAACTATGTTTAGTGTTAATAGATAATAAGGTGGCACTGTATGTTTTTTCAATGCTTGGTGGTAATCTGATACAAAACAACATCTTACATAGTTTACGGATATAATTCATATAATATTATGTCTTTCAAGTATACTACATAAACGCAGAAACAAACAAGACCATAATAAAACCACTTACAGTTCGTTAGAAGTACTTCAGACGGGCTTCGAACCCGGTATTACGTGCTTACAACCTCTTGACAATTGTATGACAATGGCAAGTGCAGCTTTAAATATACTTATGAAAATCCTACTTATAATTCAGCAATTTATTTGATTCTTTTGCCTTCGAGGAATTCGTTTTAATAAATAATAAATGGAAAAACTGCTTGCAAACTTTTAGAAACTTTTTGATATTTGTTGTCAAAACTTTCAGACAATCGTCAAATGTAAATCGAGTATTCATGAATACAAACAAAAATGTTAGTAACCTAACAAATTTTTGATTTGTTATTTGTAGGTTATAAATAATCATCTAAACTGCTTATCCTATTGAAAGTACGCATACGCCTTCCTCAATAAATGGGCTATCTAACACCGAAAGAATTTTTCAAATCGGACCAGTATTTCCCGAGATTAGCGCGTTCAAACAAACAAACTCTTCTTATATAACATTATTATAGTATACAAATAAATCATGAGACATATTTTTTATCGTGGGTCAAAATACTAATGCAGAAGTAGCTAATATAACTCAGTTAATAGAAGCAATACTTGGTCAGTAAGTTAGTCAAATTATTCACGGTTTTCCCAAGCGAATCCGTATTCAAAATAGTTTCCAACTTAAGAGGAGGCTCCCTTTCTCATTTCTGGCACTGAGAGACCGGTTACGGTACTAGACGCTAATACAGCCGTAATAAAGTTGAATATCGCGTGCGCTCTTTGATCGCGTTCGAGCTCGAAAAGTAAGTCTCAATTCTTATTTCGTTTATAACTAAAGTAATAATTGATCTAGAGAAAAAATATCTTGGTCTTCAATAGTAAACTCTATTTTCTTACTGTTAACATTTATTTTAGACATAAAGTCCAAGTAAATCTTAAAAAAAATGTAATAATCCTTAAAAAAGGCATCATTTTTGAATAAAAATTGAATCGAGCAAAAATGTTACAATTATGTTTCTGTCTTGTACATCGAAAGAAAAAGACCCAATAAATCATATACTAAATTTCCATTTTGATTGTATGTGTGACTGTTTCAGAATATTGATGCAAATTCACATAAAATTTAGGGAGCTTGCCCTTAAGGCTTCGACGGTGACAAGATTCTAACATTTGATTAGCTTTAACTATTTTAATATAGGAAATTATTTCGCAGTTCACATTTCTTGTGGCTTATAACTCGGGCTTCCTGTTGTAGAATTTGACGAGATTAATAGGGGAATATTTTTATTAAAAGCTTCTTTTTGGGGTTATTTCCTTGTTGCTGTTAGTTGATGGTTAAAGATGCTGGTTAAGTAGGATAATGCGCGATTAGTATATGGATGGGTGACCGCTTGTAATTATATTATTAGTTACTCGTAACATTACTAGGTTTGTTAATAAAATTGATTATTGTTGAAATATCTCAAAAATTTCATAAATGTTTATTTATTAACCAATCTACTAAAATTGTGAGGGGATTCTAAAGCCTGTAACACAGTTTTGAACTAACACAGGCTTTAATTTACCCAAATTTTAACTTTAATTTACCCATATTTAAACTATTATTTTAAAACTTTTTCAATAAAGAATTTTTCTATTTCTATTTCTATTTAATGTAAGGTAATATTTAATGTTAGATAATCTATGTACTAAACTTCACAATTACTGTGTGAACGTTCTTATACATATAAACTTTTTGTTAAAGTAATAAACCCTAATTCAATACGCTCTACGGTAAGTTATGTTTTGTTTATTTATTAATTCCACCGCTAGCTGAAAGATATCCCTATCACTAAAAATAGTATACTTTATACATTACTTTTTATTTTAACCACTGATTTTAACTTACAGATAAACTAAACAGAACTTATCCAGAAGTTGTGAAACCATAATTGAATGTGGATTAAAATAATAAAGATATAATGAAAGAAATCTCTTCGAAACTGGAAGCGTGCGATCATGGGCCTCAGTGGTTAGACGTAGACTATAGCTAGTGACAGTGCGGTTTAGTGATGTGCCTGTGTTATCGATAGTTTTAGTATTATTGTATTTCATACAATAAAATTTTATTTTAAGGTGATGTCTCCTTACTTAAATAGACATAAGTATTATTATACACAACAGGCATAGAAATAATTATTATAAAAACAAACTTTTAAGGACGGACGTCGGACAGTGGATGTTAGAAACTTTCTTGCAGAAGGGGGTCATCGTATCTGAGTGAAATTTGGTACAGAGATAGATTATAAAGGAAAGTATAGAAGATTTCTGATCAAGGCAAAGTGATCAAAGCAAAACATGGCCGAATTTAGTAATATAATATTATAACAATAAAAATTTATATTTACAACAAAAAAAATATCGAATGTGATGTTCAATAAAAACGTAAATAGATTTATATCCCTAGCTTTAACCTGTTCGTATGGCTCTTCGATTATCCGTGTGCATTTCTGAATAAATATATGAGTTCCATTACTATTACAATAACTTTATTTATAGACTATAACAAGCAAAAGCGATCAAAATATAAAACATCGATATCATTCCCATCCCTATCTTGCCGCAACTCGACCGCAGCCCGTCAATAATCGATTAGTTAGGCATTTATATCGATAACCCGCAGCACTAGATAAATGAACTGCAAAGTGGATTATGTCTACATAAAAATATGGTATGAAAGCACTTTTTTGTATAATCTATAGAGGCCTATCATGTTGGATCGTAGTCAATCAAATTAAAATATATTTTTATTTCATTTTATATTACTGTACTATTTTATGATGATCATTCACTTTGCATTGATGTGATTTGGATTCGAATCCCAGTTAAAAAATTAAGTAACTAAACATATTTTTTTTTTATGACAGTGTTTATATAAACACTGTCTAATATATATATTAGATGCATTAAAAAAATAGTGTTTGGTTTGAAAAAGTGCTGTAAAAGATGAATTGATCAATTCAGTTTTAGCACAGTTTTAGCAAGAATACTTTTAAGAAAACATTAGTAATATTTCGCTGACCTAATGTTATACTTCATTTTTTTTAAATTCATTCAATTATTATTCGAAATTGAAGTCTCTACTTTTTTATGTCACAATTGTTCAGACGGTCAAAATCGGTCCATCCGTTTCAAAGCCCGTCTATTTATATGTGCATAAATGAAAAGTATAATTCCATGTGATAAAAATATATTTAAAATTGATTAACTTATATAGAACGAAATCCGCAACCCTTTACGAAGTAATATTTATTCTAAGTATTAGACGTTCCCTTTGATCCTGGATCCAATCGTGTTAGGGTTGGCAAAGTAAAGTACTAAGTTCTAACTAAATTAGTTTGTCCTAGCTTCGTTTCAAAGTGTTTTTGCGGTGATAAAGTAGCAATAAAGATTGTGGTACAGTGGGAAAATTTATTGACTATCAAAATATTTTTTGTATATAAAAATTTACAAGGTTTCATTTATTATTAAATATGTTTTTATTATTTATACACTTAATTCAAACAGACTTGTATACTATAAACGTTATTACAGAATATTTTAAGTAAATTTATCCCCTTGTCTATAACCAGTTCAAGCAAGCAAAGTCGTGTGCGGTAAGCTAGTTTTAATCTTTATGTAATGGACAAATGAATCAAAGTTTAATAAAAATCCAAGTATCAATTACAAAATATGGATCATGTGAAAATAATATAAGTTTCGTTTATGTTGATAATAATAAATTATAAAATCATTAATTATACAAGCAATATATGTATATACAAAATTATACAAATTATTATTGAATCAAAGTTAATATTTATAAAATACCAACAATATGATAAAATAGCTAAATTATCGACATGGTTTCACACGCATAAAATTAATGTTATTGAAACAAAATCACAATTAATCACATTTCAACGTACAAAGAAAACGTATTTAATATTAATATTTGTAAATTATCATGCACCACCACGATAAATGCAGAATTGACAGCTGTCATTCAAGTATCAGTGAGCTCCGGTAAATTAATAAATTAAAAATAGTTCGAGTTAAATAATACGGGTGAAAAGTGCTTTAAAATATATCTATACGTACAAAATACTAGTGTAAATGTTATCTCGAAAATCAGTCAAACAGTGCCTATGATATATAAAATTTTTAAATCGTGCCTTGATACAAAGATTAATCAAATTACCAGTCAAGTTTCAATCGGCAAAATATACATAAACTATTGTGAATAAACATAGAATCAAACTAATTAATCATTGCAGTGATAATAAGTGGCAAAAAAGCATTATTTTGTTTTGTCAATATAAAAACCGTTAACAGTGTTCAAGTGTATCAACAGCTGTCAGAACAAAAGAAGATGACTCACTTATGTCATGAATCAACATCGTAACGTATAAACTATACTAACAATTCGAAAGCAACTAATAAGCAATGATAGCTCCGTACAGTAAGTGAACAACTGAAGTATTCGCAACCGTAAGGCCCGGAGATCGAATCCTACCAGTTCTCCCCAAGACATTATTATAATTTTTAATTTTAAAATTTTATATTTGCAATTTTCTTATAAGAAATAATAATCATGGAATCGCAATATGTAACATTTCGCAAACGCAAGGTTAATCGGAGTTTGGATGATATTTGTTTAGAGACTAATTCACCTACCTACAACGATGATTCAAAAAGCTTGCCAGATCTTTCTACAATGAACTTTGAATTAGACGAATTAAGGCTGCCATCAGACAGACTGCAACACAACAACCGCACGAAGTCGCATTAGTAACCGCACGCAGTTGCTATACTCAACTGCACGCAGTTGTCTGCAGTCGGGTCCGACTTCACGCAGTCGAAACCAAGCATGTAGGCCAAGAGTTAGTGTAAGGTTTGACGTCGAAATGGAAGCACACACGTTACGTCTCTTAATATTATTACGGCGCCGCCGCCGCCGGCGATATAACCGAATTAAAAAACTGCAAATACACCACGAATGTGGATTGATCCTTTGCTATTATTTTGCCATACGGAAGGTGATTTTTTCATACTGTATCCGAAATTAAGACAAGATGAACGTAAATTTTACAACTACTTTAGAATGTCAATTGCTGCATTTGATCAATTAATCTGTATCGAAATCCATATTGTTTTGTAATTCCGAATGCAAGTAAAGTCTAAAAAATGACGACGCAACGCAACCGATACGTGCGTTCGGTTCTTTGACTGACTGCACACTAACTGTATGCAATAGCGGTGGACAGCATGCGGCGACGCTACCCGACTTCAGCCGACCGCGCGAAGTTGAACGCGCGACTGTATGCAGTTGATATTGACTTCACTCGACTGCAGCCGACTGCGTGCAGTTGATATCATGACAGCATGAAGTCGAACACACAACTGCTTGCAGTTATATATATCGACCGCGCGCAGTTGCTGCGATGCAGTCTGTCTGATGGCACCCTAAAAGAAAAAATCACTAGTTTACAGACCTTATTAGACAGCGCGAATAGCGAAATAGACCAACTTATTTTAGAAAATAATAGCTTAAAGAAAAAAATAAACGAGCTAGAAAGAAAAATTACCGTATTTAATAAGTTATACACAGATCAAAAAACTAAAAAGAGGATCACAACTTTTTCATCGCTAAATATCTTAAAAGTTAAACGAAGAATCGATTTTGATAAAGAAAACCCTTTGGAATTAACCTTAAACAATCAGTCAAAAAATTTAACAGCCTTGCAAAAACCAGATCCGAGCACCAACAATAGAATAATGGAAAAGAAATCTAAAGAACGTCTTTTTATTTTCGGCGGCCAACAATGTGTAGGCATGGCTGTTCGACTTCACCGTTCCACATTTAATTTAACAGCAAAATATGAAATATCATCAATAACTAAACCTTTTGCCCACACGGAAAACATAACAGCACCATGTTACAATATAAAAACAAGACCGACGGATAAATTTATTTTAAGTTTGGGAGAACACGACGAGAACCCTTTCCACTTTATGGCCGAAACTGCGGCTATACTCCGATATTTAAAGGACACTAGAGTAATTTTACTTAATATTGTTAAAAACAGATATTTAAATGAAAATCTTATTAACAATTATTTAAGACAAATATGTTTAAAATACCCGAACTGCACATTCTTGAATTTTAATGACAATTATTGTAACTCTCATAGTAATTACCTTAATAGAATCTGTTATAAAATTAATACAGAACTAGAATTCCAACATTACAGTAACGAATTTTTGGTTTGTAAAGACTGGTTAAAAAAATTAAAATCAACTAATAAAATTCAATTCAGTAGTACAGTTACCAACTTAAAAAATAAATATTTTAAAGATACATCTACCCAAGCTGACAATTCGTTACCATATGTTAATAATACTAGCGATAAAGCTACGCAAACCATTGACGCAGAAAATTATGTTAAAGAGACTGGGTTTTTTCGAGCATAAAGTATATGATGGTAAATATCTTTTGCACCAAAACATTGCAGGCATACTGAATAAAATAGAGTGGCTTGAGTTGTGCTTGGCAGAAATTGAAGAAAATATTAGTATACTGTGTCTTACCGAAACTTTTATCAAAAAAGGAGAGGAATGCAACCTCATTCTAGGAAATTTTTATGTTGCTTCATCTTTCTGTAGATCACAAGAAAGGCGTGGAGGTTGTTGTATTTTAGTAGACAAGTCCCTCGATTGCAAGACTATTAACTACTGTATCGAATATACAGTAGAAAAAATATTTGAATGTTGTGCTGTTGAGATACGAAGCATGAATTGTTATGTGGTTTGTATATATAGAACACCTAACTCAAACATATCAAAATTTTTCGAAAAATTTGAACTTTTCCTTCTTAAATTAACCGCAAACAAAAATAAAAATATTATATTGGCTGGCGACTTTAATATTGACATAATGAAAGAAAATCAGTCTTCAAAATGGTTTAAAAACTTACTTAAAAATTTCAACATTAATATAATTATTAATCAACCCACTCGTAAACTGGCATGCCTAGATATAATAGCAACAAATATACCGCGAGCAGAAGGTAAGGTACTGAAAGTATTTCTCTCAGATCATGAAACATGTCAACTAGTAAATCTTCCAAAGCAAGCTAGCCATAAACCATCGTATTGGTTTGTAACACGAAGATATTATTGCCAGGAGAATATAAGGAAATTTGACATGCATTTAAATTCTCTTTATTGGACCGATGTTTTAAATGAAGTAAATGCTAACGTAGCTTTCAAAATATTTCATGAGTTTTTCTGCCTACTGTATAATTTATGTTTCCCTTTGTACAAAAAAAAGATATCGAATACTCTCAGTCACATGAAATGGATATCAAAAGGCATTAGAATAGCATGTGCAAGGAAAAGACAACTAAGATTTATTCATTATAAATCAAAGTCTTTTCAAAAAAAGTTAGAATTTCAAAAATACAATAAGATACTCCGATCTTGTATAGACTGCTCAAAAAGAATAATAAATAATAGATTTATATTAAATTCCAAAAACAAAACAAAAGCTACATGGGACTTGATAAAGAACAGAGGGACGCATAATTTATTTATTTATTTTTATTTTATTTTAAACACTTTATTGTGCTGCAAAAATAACAATAGTAGGTACAATAAAAACTTAAGCTAGGACATACAACACAGAAGGCGGCCTTATTACTAACAAGTAATCTCTTCCAGGCAACCAACAGATTGTGTGAAAAACAATAAATAAGTACAGCGGAGGTAGGTAAAAGTTAAAGATAAATAGATGATACTAAAAAACATATACTTACACACTAATATAAGATATAATATACCATAAGATATTATATACTTACATTGAAAATAAAATATATAATATTATATACAAGATAATGCTATGATAATGCTAATATATATCTGAATAAAATAATAATACCTACATATACATATATAAAATATAAATACATCCTAAAAATATAAACATATATTATAATATACAATACTACAAAAACTATACTGATTCAAACGCAAGATTTAAAAAGTAGTCACGTACAAGACTTTTAAATATGGGCAGAGTTTGAGCTTGTCTTATGGATATAGGCAAGGAATTCCATAGCCTAATGGTCGTAATAATAAAAGAATTACCATAAAAGCGCGTGCGATGGAAAGGTGTGCACAGGACAAGCCTATCCACTGAACGAAGAGAATAGCTATCACAGTGCAGGAAGTCAAATTTATTTTTAAGGTATGAAGGAGTCTTGGGATCAAAAAGGACACGATAAAGTAACTGCAAGTAATGCACATTCCGGCGAAAGCGGACTGGGAGCCACTTGAGCTTCTTGCGGAAGGAAGAGACATGGTCGTATTTGCGAAGACCAAATACAAACCGGATACCGTAGTTTTGAAGGCGCTCAAGTTTTTCTATCTGCTCGACTGTTAAATCAGGAAAGCAAGCATCAGCGTAGTCAATAATGGGAAGGAGAAGGGACTGTGCTAGCATAACTTTGGTCGATATGGGTAAGAAATTACGAAGACGCCGCAAAGAACTGGAAGCAGCATAAAATTTTCGACTAAGTTCATAATATGTCTGATAGCAACTGTATTGACCTAATCTCACACAATGACGTTGATATAACAGATCCATTAGAAATTGCTATGACATTTAATAATTTCTTTACTAATTTGACATATTATAATAATTCAAGTAAAATAACTAATTCCATTAATCAATCAAATAATTACAAATATAAAATAAATTCAATAAATAGCAGCATATTTCTCTCACCATGCACAGAGCAAGAGATTATTAAAATCATAAATTCTCTTAGGAATACAAAGGCTGTAGGTTATGACTCAATAGATACAAGCATACTTAAAGAATGTAAACACAGCTTTTCTTATGTATTGGCTAATTTAATTAATAAATCATTCTCGCAAGGCGTCTTCCCTGAAAACCTGAAAGTATCTATTGTTAAGCCATTCTACAAAAAAGGTAGCAAAACTGATATAAAAAATTACCGCCCGATTACACTTATATCCATTTTTTCAAAAATTCTGGAAAAAGCTATGAGTGCCAGACTCATAAAATTTTTAAACAAATATAGTATAATTAAAAAACAACAAACAGGGTTTCAAGCAAATAAATCTACTGCATTGGCTACGTTCTATTTAATTGAGGAAGTAACGAGATGCATTAATAATAAAATTCCAGTTGCATCAATCTTCTTCGACATGTCAAAAGCTTTTGACTTTGTGGACCACAAACTACTTATATATAAATGTGAGAAGTATGGCATTAGAGGTCCTGCTCTCGAATGGATTAATGATTATTTGTTTCAGAGACAACAGAGTGTTGAAATAAATAAAATAAATACCAAGTTAGAGTTCACTACATACAAGTCCCCCTATTTACCTAATAGTTTCGGTGTGCCACAGGGCAGCATATTGGGGCCTTTATTATTTTTAATTTACATAAATGACCTACCTGACATTATGGACCAAAAGTGTATATTGTTTGCAGATGACATTTCAATAATTTATTCTGACGATCACAAAGAGATAAATTATAACATGACAATTAATAATAATTTAGAATTAGTATTGACATGGTTTAATGATAATAATCTATCTGCTAATATGACTAAAACAAAATTTATTCAATTTTCAAATTATAAAGCTCGACATACACCTCTTAATGTAACGGACAAATTCCATACCATCGAACAAACACATTACATAAAGTTCCTAGGGTTAAATGTAGATCAAAATTGCAACTGGAAAGCACATTGTGACATGATTACTGGAAAAATAAATAAGTTCGTCTATGCATTAAGAAGACTACGAAAAACAGTGTCCTTTAATGCTGCGCTAACCGCATATTACGGATACGTTACATCTGTGATACGGTATGGAATTATATTCTGGGGCAACTCGACAGACGTGACAAATGTATTCTTGGCACAGAAGAGGTGTATAAGGGCTATGTGCAATATTGGTCCCTTAGAATCTTGTCGACCATTATTCAAAAAGCACCATCTTTTAACACTCACGGGATTATACATTTTGGAAATTTGTATATTTGTCAAAAAACATGGTGAACTTTTTAAAAACATGAAAGACCACTCTAGACTGGGACTAAGAGATCCCACACGTCTAATGATGCCTAACTGCCGTTCAGCACTCTACCAAAAGAATGCAAGTGTAATGTGTATAAAGATTTTTAACCATATACCAAAACATATTATAAGGGAACTACCAAAAAATTTAATGCACAAAAAATTAAAAGCGTGGCTTATTAATCACTGTTTAAATACTCCTTAAACGAATTTTTTAGATTATAATTACCGAAACGATAAATGTACCTAACTTGACAAAAGTTTAAAATTGACGTAAGAAATCAATTATAATGTAATAGAATGTAATAATCAAATTGTCATATTGCTATAATATAATTTTTAATGTGTAGTAAATAAATGTAAAATGAACTAATGTAAATAATATATTGTTTAAATAATAACTTACGTGAATTAGTTTAAATTATAAAATTAAAATATTTGTATGCCAATTGTTGGCGAATTGTGCGGACGTGAAACTTATTATAACTTTGTAACCACAATTCATACAAATAAATTTTCATTTCATTTCATTTCATTTCATTTCATTTCATTTCATTTCATTTCAAATGCCGTCTTTCTTTTTTCCGGGTTGTCTAGCAGAAATCGTTTATAGCGTTAAGAAGAAGAAGAATTAGAATTTATTCGCAGTAAAAATCAAACACACAAACAAAAAATACACAAGAAAAATAACAGTTTACTACGAAAAGGCTCAACATAATATGGTGGAAACAATGACTAAAAGGCCAGTGCTTTCACCGCTGTTTTTCAGCCATAGCCTAAGACCGCCCTATGTACATTTTATTGCTTAAATCGCTCTTGTTTTGTTTGTTACAGTATTTAGTGTGCAATAAAGACTTTTTCATTCATTCATTCATTCAATGCCTATTAAAGTAGTGAGTTGTATTATAACATGATATTGTCGAGATTTTTCAGATCACTACATAGTATAAAACAAAGTCGCTTTCTCTGTCCCTATGTCCCTTTGTATGCTTAAATCTTTCAAACTACGCAACGGATTTTGATGCGGTTTTTTTTTTAATAGATAGAGTGATTCAAGAGGTTTTAGTATATAATTTATTAGGTTTTAGACAAAGCGGGCGAAGCCGCGGGCGGTAAGCTAGTATTACATAAAGCAAGTTAAAATATAATTATCTAAATATCCAAGCATCTTTATACCATTCAGATAGCACCAACGCTTTTTCTAACTACTAATATTATAAAGGAAGTTTTTTGGAAATTCCTTTAACATATAAAATGATTCCCGAATTTTGAATCCCTATTCAACCCTATTCATTATATGCTAGTAATACAATGACGCTTTTAAACTGTAACCAAAAGCGAACCACAGCGATAAGCCGTCATATAACCGTAACCCGGACAAATAATGTTGACCCATCATTAAGCACACGATTTTAGCGTGTATCCAGTTATTCCCAATACGATTGGATGCAATATAACGCGGTCGGGTTACCGCGGATCATTGCAACTGTTATATATTTGAAGTGTTTTTAGTTGGTTTCGGATTTAACTAGCTCATGTGTTATTCTGATGTATCTCCTATATACATATACTGTACTATAATATGTACTATGTATTATATGTGCTATATATTATATAACATATATTGTAAAGATTACATTTACTAAATAACGTAACATAGTACAGTAAAGAGTCATCCTAATTCATAAGGTAGTTTTTTCGTGATAGAGTAACAAACATACATACATACATCTTTACAAAATTAATAGGTATGCATTCATTAAAAATCCTATGTAAAATTATTTTATACTTGTAATAAAAATAATAAACTAGTTAAGTAAATTAAATAGCTTAGTGTAATACGATCCTAACGAGCATATTATATCTAAGACTTGATCCTTTGAAAATTTTCTGCACCAAATACTTTGTAGATAATCGTCTTTTATCATAACAATCGATCCTTAGTAATAAATTAATAAAGAAAATGAAGAATTAAGGAGATTACATTATTAAGACCATCCAAAAATAAAAATTATTAATAACATATATCTACTTGTCAAAACTATTAATAATCTGAACTAAATCAAGGTGTATGATATTATATACAGGTATTTTTGAAAACATCAAATTTCATAAAATAATTAAATTTAAAAATGAAATAACGAGAAAAAGTTGTAATAGACGCTCGAATTTAAACCTTAAAACTAATCCGTGATTTTGTAAACATACGGTTTGTAATTTTTTTTTTAATAATTTCCTCCAAATATTAATGCTAATAAAGTATAATGAATAGAAATAATATTATTTATTACCTACGCATGTTGATTTCTGTGTATTAATGTAATTAAAAATAAATCACAAACTCTGCTTAAAATGTTTCCACATTAAAAAGTGATATGTGACTTGAAGAGTTAAAATCCACACTGTAGGTGAAGTTTAATAAAATAATAGCATTGACAATTGAAAATTTCATAAGATTAATTCATAAATAGCCAAACAGATATAGATGAATTAATTTGCAAAAGAGATAAATGTTCGGAAATCTTAAATCGCATATGTACATACATACTAATACATTCGAGTGCCTTGCAAGTGAAACCGTACTGAAGAAAGAGTATCAAAAATAATTAATATCTATCTACTATTTCACTTCACTTCGAAAAACTATAATTGAAAAACTAATCTCATTTACCTACATTTTAAGACAGCGTGTCCGCACAATATTTACAACTCTATATTTCAAACAGCGCCATAGTAATTCATATAACTATATTTTATTTATTACTGAGGGAGGCTTAGCAGCATTTTTAGTCCGTTTTAATTCCCTCCAAGGCTTTCACTGATTTATTTATAACGAAACTTACTGATGTATTAAATTGGCACTTGAACGATAACTTATTTCTAGAGTTTTTGGTTTTTTTTTTAATATTGTTTATCAGATTTGTTGTTCAAGTTTTAATTAGCTTTCAAACTAGATGTAAAACAATACAATGCTACTTGGTAATTGTTTTTTTTTAACTTGGTGGAACAGAACTTTCGACTGCATGAAGAGATTTTGATATTTCTTTTTTTAATAAAAAGCTGGTGCCTGCCATGTCCCATTTGGTTTAGTTTTGACAATTTTAAGGCGGTAATTGGTCTATTGTTAAAGATACATAATTATTTAAACTTCTTACAGTTTTATTTTTGCTTTGATTTTTATAGGTCCAATCTGTTAAAAATTACCTTATTAACACAGTAAAATATTTGCTAGTCATAAAGAATGTACTTTATGATGCATGATTGAAAGATGTATGGAATTATTAATGACTAGCTTTCCGCCCGCGGCTTCGCTCGCGTTTTCAAAGAAAAACCCGCATAGTTCCCGTTCCTGTGAAATGTCCGGGATAAATTTATCCCATGTGTTAATCCAAGTTACCCTCTATATGTGTGCTAAATTTAATTGTTATCGTTTCAGTAGTATTTGCGTGAAAGAGTAACAAACATACATACACATACATCCATCCTCACAAACTTTCGCATTTATAACATTAGTAGGATAGGAAGAAGGACTAGTAGGATGATGAGACTATTACATTTATAAACCAAAGCCATAGCCAATATAGTGAACTTATTTTAAATTTTAAATGTGTTATGGAATTTCTATCAAAATTAAGGGTTATATCAACGCTAATGTGTACGTTTTAAATAACGAGTGTTGCAAGAATTAATTAATCCGAACACATAACTTCACGGTACATTAGCCAAAGCTTCTCGCTTTACTTAGAAATTATAATGTAAGTAGCATTAAGTATAACCATTAACCATGTTATACTTTATGTTGTTCCTTGGCTGCTTAGTTATTGACGTGTTCGATTAAGGATAGGATAAGTATTAAAAAAATAATATAGAACACTAATTGATGTCCCGGCAAACTTTGTTCTATCTTAAGCGCGTCACACACGGTGAAGATACTATAATATTTTATCTTAAGATACTGTAATATTTTATATTACAGTATCTTAAGGTATCCGGTATCAGCGTTCTGACCATCATTTTTCTTTTTGTCATTGCGTACTAAGACCCCTGTAGAACCGCCCTCCTGTTACAAATGTGAAATGACCCACAAAATTTCGGGTCATTTGTAACAGGATGGCGGTTCTACAGGGGTCTTAGTACGCAATGACAAAAAGAAAAATGATGGTCAGAACGCTGATACCGGATACCTTAAGATACTGTAATATAAAATATTACAGTATCTTAAGATAAAATATTATAGTATCTTCACCGTGTGTGACGCGCTTTACTCCTATCACTCAGAAAAATAGATGTTGTCCGATTCTCAAATCTACCAATAGGCAAACAAAGTTTCATGAGAATCGGTCAAGCCATTTCGGAAGAATTTAACTTCAAATAATTTTATATATTAATTTTATTTTACAGCCCTTAATATCTTCCCACTGCTGGGACACAGGCCTCCTATGAGGGTACAGGCCGTAATCCACCACGCTGGCCAAGTGCGGGTTGGCAGATGTCATATCTCTTCGAATATTTTGATTTTCCGGTTTCCTCACGATGTTTTCGTTTGCCGATTAGAGCAGTGATGTACCTAGTGTGCCTGAAATAATATTATAGGTAATTTACAAAACTGTTTTTTATCTTTTTTACAACACCTTCTTTATTTATATTTTATTGTACCACAGAGACAAGCTTTAATTTATTTTTAAAATATGTAAATTGCCATAAATAATATAAAGTATCAAATTCATTCAAAATAAACAAATTATGCATACCGTAAAACCTTTTTATTTCCAGAGATATGATGAATGACTGGCGAATCTAAAACTGACTAAATATTAAGATGAGGACCCATCACGCGTTTTTATTTTTACCAAGGTAATAATATAAAGAAAATGACATATAAAAGAAAATGGCCAAGTGTGAGTCTAGTAAAATGCGAGTATGTATCTGTAATAATGCTTTGATTTCTTTATTTATAAGAAATGTTATTCATACGAATCTAAAAGTAAATACTGGTAAATCAAAAAAATTCTCGAACCAATACATAAATAATCGATTTTTATTACAAAAAATTAGAAACTTTCTTTGTCCTAGAAAAAATACTACTACAATAAATAGAAGTTACATGTTCTATTTTTAGTATTATAAATAGGTATTTATTCACTAAGCACATAGATAGAATAAAACTCAAACCTTCATTTTAGCATGTTTATTATTACGAAATCCCGTGACAAACGAACAACAACAATAAGACAAAACCCTATGGAACCCTAAAACACAGATTATATGCAAAGATTAATTTGTTTCACGTAGGGAAATAAAAAAGCTGTAAACGATAGCAGCGCGTGTGACAGGTGAGGGCTTACAGGTGCTGGTGATGTTCACATATCGATGAAATTATATCGATACTTGTTTAAAAGTATCACGCGTCGGGTAAAACCGCGGTTTCACTTACGTTAAAATTAGTTAATTTTAACACAACTATCTATATGACCCACTTGCAAGATACAATTAATGTACAGCTAATTTTTAATCGCGCTTTAATTTTGTAGTGTAAACTTGCCTTAAAATTTGGACACTTTTTGTACTAATCAATTAATGTTATTAGTTATTACTAATTCCCAGCTTTTGAAATATTGCATTAAATTGTTGTGTATCTAATAAGTAAACCAAACTGCATAACTTCCTCACCAATTCTTACAAAAAATAACCTACCGTTTTTATTCGAAACATAGATTTATTTTTATACCAAAAACAAAATTATACCAGATACATAAATAACTTTTATGTGCTTTTGTGTTTGCAAAAATAATGTATCTTTCTTCCTTATTATTTTTATCGACATCGATAAAACGCTAACATCACTAACGCTCTCCAAAGATCCTCAAACACGTAGTCTCATTTGTTACGAGAACAACGTATGGAGATAAGATTTTGTCGGGTTTTCTTTAATTCCCATTTTTTATTCTTTCACAACATTATGGTAACATATTACCTACCTACGCAGTATTTGCTGGCCCCAAAATAATGGTTTTTGCTCAACCAATAGATTATTGCTTGCTAAATGACAAAAGAACGTTATTGTTCCGGAATTCTCTATATTCAAAGCAAACATAATCATACATTTTGAGTAATGTAATTTTTAAATTTCACTGTAATCGGTTCTGTAGTTTTTACGTGAAAGAATAACAAACATCCATCCATCCATCCATCCATTCTCACAAAATTTCGTATTTATAATATAACTAGGATACAAAATTTGATTTTTTTTTTAATTCTAAATTTAATTTCATCACTCACTAAAAGCAAAAAGAGGTAGATTTCATAGCCTTTCTGACACTTTTTTCATACTTTAATAATTGTCATATTAAGTAACTGACAGAATATATGCTAAACATTGAGATAATATTAATATGGAGCAGACACCACGAACAAAAT
>CAJQZM010038708.1:0-81395 GCA_907164665.1 Colias nastes
ATCTAGCGGGACATTGGCTGGGAACAGATCGTAGCAATCACCTTAAGTGAACCGATGTATTTACAAAGAGCATTAGTTTGTATTGGCTGATTATAAGTTAATCTGATTATTGTGGTTCCACGCTGTTTCAGATTCTTTGTTGAATATTAATTTTGTTCACATACATAAATTGTTACTGCATCTTTATTTATTTATTTACGAGATACATCAACAGACAATTATATTATCTTTACTTTACAAAAATTAAATTATTAAATTATTTGTTCTGAATATTGAGTAAGCAGAATTCACTAGATAGTCAAGGCTAATTTAAAATTTTGAAATAGGTTTTTAATACTTATCACATTCCAAAAAAAAAGTAGTTTTGAATTAAATGCAAAATAATCAGAGATAAAATACAGGAGGTAGCCAAATCCAACTAAACAACATATTATGTACTATAATAATTCCACATCTTTCGTTAAAAATTCGCATACAGTGTGTCCTATAGAAGCCAATATCGATTCTCCTAACAAATGACATTTCCAGCCGTCAACATAATTATATTTTGCACAGATTAAAAATGCAATTGTCAAATATAGCAAGCCCTTTATGCATTTCGATTGCCTGATAAACCTCACACCTTTTGTCACAACATGACAAATTGCATTTCTTATCTTATATCTAGCACGCGACAAACTAAAAATGGGTAAAAAACGAACAAAACATTGTAATTGCGTAATATTGATATTGCTGGCAACACTGCGTGATTAATTGTATTGTGTTTAATTGACGCTTGCCAGATAAATACCTAATATCAAGATTACTATCAGATTTTAATTGACATCGTTTGACGAATGTGATATACACTTACACCTACTTACTCCTTCATCTCTGTTCCAGATTTCATATTCTTAACCCTTCAATTCCCAGTGTCACCTGTAGGTGACAGTAGTTTAATTTTTTTTTTCTACCACATGACAATTTATTTTTGGATTCTACCATGTTTGTAGCAAAGCTTATTAGTTGAACTATTCATGTTTTTTTTTTGGCAAAGCTAACTATATGATATTTAGCAAATTTGATTAGTTGTTTCACGCGTACTTGAAATAGTCAGAGTTTGTGTGATTCCTTGAAGTGTAAAGTGATATAAAAATGTCCCTACAGTAAGTATTGTTTTTTTTCTTATTATATATAGTAAATGAATGTATTATCTATAATATAAATATATTTTATGATAAAAATAACTAATAGCATCTTCACTACAGCACTGAAAATATGCGGTGTCACCTGGAGGTGACACTGGGCATTATAACAACTTTATTATTCCGAATTCATTGTAAGTAATATCAAGACTGTTGTTTATATTTTGTCTTATTGCTATGTAGTGATATTGTTTTAGAGCTTGTTTATGTATTACAGGTTGATGTTAGATAAGATTGCCGAGGAGTTGCACGCCGGAGAAGACCCAGGCGATATTATTTTATTTCCTCCTGATAATGGTGTGGTGACTGACGAAGATAGTGGAGACGAAAATGACGCTAGTATTTTTCATTTTTCTAGTCGCATGCTTTGAACACAAGTGGAATGTCAATATAACCCTTCCGTCTCTGGAGAAAATTGTGTACATGACGAAGAAGAAGTCGAAATACCGAAGCAAAAAGACCTTACAAAGCTTCTGATGAAATTATTGCCGCCATGTGGCATGACAACAGCATCGTCACCATTTTATCCACCTAAAACGGATTGGATCCTATCATAAAAGTAGATCACATTGGATTTGTGGATAAAAAACATGTTTTGGCATAGAAGCAGCTTGCCAAAATGCATGACTGATCAAAGGGCTGATGAAACTAACTGGACCTACAAAGATTTCCAGCGGAATGTGGCAACCGTAATTCTGCCTATATATTCTCAGTACAAATGAGAGTGCCCACAGAAGTGAGGAGAGCTGGAACTGCGGACGACCACTCGGCAGTTGATTGCTCACAGCGTAGATGCAGGTACCAACGCACTAGAAAAATGTGCGCTAAGTGCAATATCGGTTTACTGCTAAAGTGTTGGTACATGTTCCACAATAAATAATTAATGTATTTTTTTCTACTTGTTCATAAATAAATATTATTATAATAAAAATCGATATTTTATTCCTACCAAAAAAAGAAAAACCTCGTTAGTCCTTTAGAGTCCTAAGTTAAAACAATGCCCAGTGTCACCTGTAGGTGACACCCCCATAAAAAAAATGGGGGGTAGAATTAATTTTTTTGTTCTTTGTTTTTGTCTTCGCCAGATGTATCTAAACTATTTCAGTAAAAGAGAAATGCAAAATTGCTATTAACTTAGACATGGGAATTGAAGAGTTAAATTTTACTTATCTTAAAATATGAAGTTGCCTTTTAAGATTTCCTCTACTAAATACCTAGATTATTATATAAACTAAGTACATACCTATTATAGGTATCGAACGAACACTTCAAGCAAATAAAAAACGTTAATATTTAGGCAAAGGCATAACGTAAGAATGTTATCTATACTTATAATAAATCTGTAGAGAGGCCAATTCTGTACATGAAATATATTTAAAAAAAAACTATGAAGGGGTGATAAGGGATCGCTACTGATGCCAAAAATGCAATCAGTAAAATTTTTGTCTGTCTGTCTGTCTGTCTGTCTGTCTGTCTGTCTGTATATTCGTTATAGAAACAAAAACTACACGACGGATTTTAACCAAATTTGGCACAATTATTCTTCATACTCCTGGGCAGGTTATAGTAAAAGAATCATGTAAATCGGTGTAGAAACACCAAAGTTATACATGAAATACGCTATAAGTCATCGCGCGAGAATACAGAATCATGCCATAAGGATTATTTTTGTGTATCAGTTGCCGCGTTCGACGCGCTTCGCGGCGGGAGCTATAAAAAGGCGGCGGGTCTGCACCCGTTTCGCGTTGTCACGGCATCACGTGTGAACGGCTGAACCGATTTCGATAATTCTTTTCTATTATATTCATTGAAGTACGAGGATGGTTCTTATGTAGAGAAAACGTAAATATGTACCACGGGCGAAGCCGGGGCGGACCGCTAGTCCTAAATAAATGAGTAGGAAGAATATTTTTAAGGAGCTTTTTCGCCTTTACATTACAGATAGGCACAATATTTAAAAATATTTATTTGATTGACTCGCCAATTCATTTTTAAAACATTCCGTAATCCATTGCAGAAGTGAAACTGCAGTAAAATTAATCCAAAAAACATTATTAGTTTTTATAGTTACGACTATGAATAATTTATAAAACTTATTTTAAAAATAAAATAAATTTAATAAAAGCCACACACTGTTTAATAACGTAGCTAGAAAAAAGATTCGGAGAGATAATAGATCATTTGACTAGTTAAGCCTTTACCGTTAGTTAAATACCGTACTAACATAATGTAGTTTGTATGCCATATGCCACGGAATTACATACGCAATTACTACATGTGTACACGGTTATAAACTCATCACGATCCGTCATTAAAATTATAAGAATCATTAAATTGAAACAAATGTCACGTCGCGTGCCATATTACGTAGTTAATGATAGGAATGCGTTATTGTATTAGACAATAATTCATTGTTTTCGTTTTGAGTTCATGTGTTTTGCCGCCAAGATAATTACGTAATCTGTGACCGAACTCGTGTTTGAGGAGGATTATTAATTGATTTTAAATATTATTATAGTTTATACATATGTACTTGCAATATTTATTTAATTTTAAATTAAAATATGTAAACGTTGTTTTCAATTCGTTATCTGTAATCACCTGCCAAATCCTTTTTTTTTTTAATTTAAATAATAAGCTAACGATATATTTAACAATGGTACTTCTAGCATGGCTGTAAAATGAAGGAATTTATCAAAATATACAATACATTTATAGCAATGAAATGAACATTGAATGACCCCTTTATTTGCATTCAACGAGTTTGGTGGAAGCATTTTGTAATCTGTATTTAAAAAAGTGCAACTCGATTGACAATGGAGTTTGTCTATGGTTAAGTAAATACTAAAAGCGTTTTGTTAGATGTTCTGCTGTATCGCTTACGGACAATAATGAGAAATTTAACAAATGCGTGTATTTAAATTTATGCGTAACGCTTGTAATGTACAAATTTTATTTGTATTAGAGAGTGAAATACATGCTTAGTACAAATAAACTTATGTTACATACTTCTTAATTTATTTACAGATGATATGAACAACAGCCTAATCTTAAATTTTGCAAGACAGTTTAGCATTTGGACATCTCTAGCTCTAGGTTTTATGTTTTAAATTGTTAAAAGAACAGACCACAATTTTTAGCCTTTTTATTTTTTTTCCCTCCAATTATTGATAATCTATACTAGATTTCCAGTAATTCATTCTATAACTAAGTTCTATAAAGTACCTAGATATTAATTATTCACTATGCATGCCCTTTTCGCACCTATGAAATAATTGTCTTCGGATCTGTGTTTGCATTATTTTTGTTCAAACTCAACCGCAATCTGAAACAATTATTTATTTAACGAAAGTTCGTTCAGAAGCGCTTTGAATATTTAAAATATAGAAAAATAATAATTTACCACTAGTTCGGAAAGCAGTTTTTACAGAGGAGATATTTTATAAAAATGAATCGCAAAATGTGTTGGTAAGCGATCTCTATGGTAAGCGCACTCGAGAACGGCTGAACCTATTTCGTTAATTTTTTAAAATATTCCTTGAAGTACGAGGATGGTTTTTATGAAGAGGAGAGAAAACGTAAACATGTACCACGGGGAAAGCCGGGGCGGACCGCTAGTTTTAGATAAACCCTTATAATCCATACCTATGATATTCGTTAGAATATCATTGCATCTGCCGCCCGCATTAAGCAGTTTGTATTGTATTGTACTAAATACTATATTATATTAAGTACTTGTATAATAATATTGTGTTACGCCAAATAATAGACAATTATTATGGAAAAGCCCGTATTAATGTGTGTTTGGAAATCAATAGGTTAACGTTTAAATATTAGAAAAAAAACCGAGCGTTCGTTTTAGTTTTGCAATTTCTGGATGTGTAGCCGTCAGTTAAAATTACGAAGAATGATTAAAATTTAATTCAAAAAGTGTTGAATTTGCCATTAGGGACTTATTAGTAAGCCTTAAAACTAATCCTTACGTTAAGTTAAAGAAATATTTGGACGACTGTCAGGAAATGGTGCGTTTAATCTCAGTCGTTACAGGTCACAAGAATTGAACCAATTTTGGTATAGGCACGGATAATACAATACTAGGCATAGTAGTTGTATAAGTAACTAGATGCGCTCCGCGGTTTCACCCGCGTGGCTCCGCTCCTGTTGATCTTAGCATGATGATATATAGCCTATAGCCTTCCTCGATGAATGGGCTATCTAACACCGAAAGAATTTTTCAAATCGGACCAGTAGTTCCTGAGATTAGCGCGTTCAAACAAACAAACTCTTCAGCTTAATAATATAGTATAGATGAGTAGAGTAATAATATTATTTTCCTACATATTATTATATTTTACTAGCGACCCGCCCCGGCTTCGCACGGGTGCAATGCTGATACTAAATACACTACAGAAAAACTGTGAACGTTGTTTAAAAAAACATAGCGACCCGCTCCCGGCCGCCGGTACCACCGCAAACGCTACGTCCCGCAATTTTTAAATCTGTAATATCTTCTAAAATATTCACTTAAATCATACGGTGTAAAGGGCCATATAGATCTATATTAAATGAACAATCTATTCATGGGCGTAGCTAGCCATGGGCTCAGGGTGGGGCAATCATATAAAATAATATGTAACTAGAAACAGTACCCGAGGTCTTATCCCGGTTAAATTTTAGGGTTCCAAACCTCAAAAGGAAAAAAAAACGGAACCCTTATCACTTTGTTGTCCGTCTGTCTGTCTGTTTATCTCTAAAGACCTTTTTTCTCAGGAACGCGTAGAGATATGAAGCTGAAATTAATATTAAATACTAATGTCTACTGTCCCTTGAAGCTGTGAAACAATCAAACTTATAAACCAACGCAATCAAAAGATACCTATCTACAGCCGTTTATGCTGTAAATTTTCGCAAATTGCGACTTTCGCAAGGGAATCATAACCTACAGGGTACTTTCCGTGAACACAGAATCTTGAAATTTGGTAAGAACAGGCTCATACGCAACCATCGGTGCGCAAGTTCAACTCGCGGTTTTTATTTCATACAAAATGGTCAGAAGGGTCTGGCCGGGTGTTGTAGGGACAACACCCGGCCTTGTATCAAGAAATAAGTTAACAGTTGTATCTTCTAGATACTACATGGATGTAGTTAATTAAGACACAACCAAAAAACCGGCCAAGTGCGAATCGAACTCACGCACTGAGGGTTCTATACAAACATGTTTTTTTTTGTTGTTACTTTAAATTTATGCTTTTCGCAATTTTTTTCTTTATCTGCGCTATAAGAAGTTACTTAATACAGATTCTGGTTTCACGGGAAGTACCCTGTAGGTTTTGTTCCTTGGGACCCTTTCGATTCTTGAAATATTTTAGCAAAAGCGGCTGTATCTTTTTGATTGCTTTGCCTAGTAGTTGGTTTTTCATTTTTTTTTTTTGCTTCAAGGGACCTTAGATTTGAGTATTCGATAATGTTTTAAGCAATACATCCACGCGTTCCTGATAACAAAGGTGTTGACAGGCAGACGGACAACAAAGTGATCCTATAAGGGTTCCGCTTCTTTCCTTTTGGTGGTTCAGAACCCTAAACATATGTATTACTTTATTATACAGTTTAGCTTTCTATAAATACAATAATTTGATTTATTAATTTATTTTTTACCATGAAATATAGTTTAAAAAGTTTTTTGCCAATATCTCAAAAACTATCCACTTTGGGGCAAAAGTTATTAATGTGACCTTTTTTGTAGAGAATAAAATTTCGCATCTTTTCTACCTTGTAAACTTTTTCGTAAAACTGAATATTTTCCATTGTCCATATTTTTTGAGTATAGAACGTTTAATGTAGAAATGCCGCGGGCGGCCGAAATAAACTACTTAACTACCTATAAAGTTTTAAGCACTACAGCACAAATTCTTTTTTTTTAGTTTGTTGAATTTGTACCATTATATACTATGCATACCTTGAAATTTTCGATTAAACGCCCAGTAGTCCAACATTAAACGTTCTATAACTCAAAAAGTACGGGCATTAGAAAAAAAAATCAAACAAATGCTGTAGAGAGTACAAAATAAAGTGCTCTTAAAAAATGAATAGATGCATTTTATTGATTAATCAAATATTTTAAGAGTTATTAGCCAAAAATGATAAACCGGTTCATTAAATAGGCCATAAATCGTAAACGGTAAGTTTTACAAAAAAGTTTACAAGGTGAAAAAGATGCGAAATTTAATTCTCTACAAAAAAGTCCTAATAATTTTTTTGCCCTAAAGTAGATAGTTTCCGAGAAATCGGAGAAAAAGATTGCGTTTGTGTACGCATAAGATAAATCGTACCAGCTTTTTGTTTTGATCGCATTTTTTTATGTCGACTGACGACTTTCGAGTGTGAATTTCTTACAAATATTAAGTATATAGTTAGTACCTAGACAATTTAGTTTTTTAAATTTGGTTAGGTACCTTCCAGGTCAGAGCCAGGGTGGGGCAAGCGCCCCACCCTGCCCCACCGTGGCTACGCCCATGAATCTATTCAAGGTATTTAATTGGTTAAGGATTAATGCTGTATTGGTTAAAATCGCTTCGAAAATTAGCCATTATTTGTCGTAAAAAGTAAATGACAAAAAAAAGTTATTGTGGGTTATCCATAAGAGATAGACATATACCATCACGGACTTTTCTGTAGACCTTTTCAATGTGTACAATACTTAGTAAGTACATTATTTTGATAAAACTCGTAGGGTTCAGCCTGCGTTTGCAATGTAAGCGGAAAAAATGTACATAATTATTTACGACATCACATTAGAAACCTCAAAAATAACAGTACTTCTCCACTATTTAATGGAAGTTATTATACATATAAACCTTCCTCTTGAATCACTCTATCTATTAAAAAAAACCGCATCAAAATCCGTTGCGTAGTTTCAAAGATTTAAGCGTACAAAGGGACATAGGGACAGAGAAATCGACTTTGTTTTATACTATGTAGTGATGGTTCTAGCTTGGATTGTTTGAGCAGCCATTATAAAATCGAAAGTATGTATGAATGCACGTAAAAATGTATACTTTTCTTGGAAAACCAAAGATGATAGAATGGTATAGTTGAAATGTTGTATATTTTCTATATCTATGATATAGTTTTACAATACAATCTTAACACTTCATTGAAATAAACGGTCGTTAATCCAAATACAGTATTTTATTGTGCCTTAATAACTACGTGTTTCCTTGAGGTGTCCCTCACGTGGGAACGAAGGTCTTACTAATTGAAGAAAACTGTCCCAAAATGATGGGCTTGGTTGCGGTGAACGATATTGTTAGGGTTGTCCCTTGGCCCTTGGGAGAAATGAAAAAAAATATCAATTGTTTAATTTTATTATGTAAAGTTTATTTTTGTAAACATACCTAATATTAGACGTTTACTTGTAATTACTGAAGAGAAACGTTAATAATAACGTAATGCGAAATACGCAAAATTTTGTGTAAAATAAAAATAAATTGCTAAAAATATGATAAAAAATTATGTTAATTTTTATTCATAGTCATATAATTGTTTTATAGTATACTAGAATTGTAAGCTTATGTAGGTAGAATTATTGTTTATTGTTCAAAAAAATATTTTATACATTTAAAACGAAAGGTAGGCAGCCCTGAAAGCTCTACGCGGCGACCCGTAACCTAGAAATAGATATTTCTTCATAGAACTGTAATTATTTCACTATCTAATTTACAAACGGCTACTTACCAATTTTATAACGGCTTACAAACAGTAATTGTATTGATTTTTATTTCAATTAAGTAAATTTAGGATATTTTTTGTTTCTATTGTTATACATAGGATAATAACATTATGAAACTTTTCTCTAAAGAAGTTTGCTTTATTTTGTTAGGCTGTATTTCTTATACATATATGTATATGTATTTATTTTTTAGTTGACTATGTTTCCGCCCGCGGCTTCACCCGCATTTCAAAGGAAAACCCGGATAGATCCCGTTCCTGTAGAATTTCTGGGATAAAAAGTAGCCTATGTCTTATTCCTAGTCCTCAGCTACCTACATACCAAATTTAATTTTAATTGGTACAGTAGTATTTGCGTGGAAGAATAACAAACATCCATCCATCCATCCATCCTCACAAACTTTCGATTTTATAATTTTAGTAGGATACTAATGCTCAAACCTCGATATATTATTACGATTCAAATTCGTTTAATATTTTATTTCACTACAAAAGAATTAATTGAAAAATACGACGTCATATTCATTATCATAAATAAGTTTTATAGTAAAAAAATCATAACTTAAACAAATTATTCTTTTGATGTGGTCTAATATATCTTGATTATTAAAATTATGGCTCTAAAATCGTAAATAAGTTGGTTTTGCATAAACGGCCAAGTGCGACAGGAGGGAAGGGTTCCGTAGAATTTTCTATTTTGTTATTTTTTCAATTGTAATTAACATGTAGGTAATGAAGACAGCTAATTTTTACAGTAAAGATTTTACTTACAATATAGAATAGTTAATATGACGCTGCTAATAATTAATATTTAAATTTGTATGCTGACTTTTATTTACAAAGTGATTGATGTATCTATAAGACGTATGCAAGTTAATAAATTTTAATGGCTGTACATTTTACAATGTATGCCTATAGCATTATATCGTAGTACCTACCTAATACAGGAGTTATACATTATACCAACCAATACAAATGTTAAATAACGTTTTGCATTAGAGGATCC
This sequence comes from Colias nastes, assembly GCA_907164665.1. Taxonomy (NCBI): domain Eukaryota; kingdom Metazoa; phylum Arthropoda; class Insecta; order Lepidoptera; family Pieridae; genus Colias; species Colias nastes. The sequence goes on from CAJQZM010038708.1 coordinate 9,919, forward strand.
CTAAAGTTAGAGCAGATGTTAACCCTCTCGCGCTCGCGGTCCAGTTTTATCCCAATCCCATATTTTTCGGTCACGCGCCCATTGTTACAAATTCTAACTATTTATTAAAACACAATGGCCAATTCAAGGATAATAGCCGCTTGACCATTTCTCTATAGATCGCAGTCTAATTATTACATTAAAATAATCATGATTGTTTGATGTGGGGATGCGGTTTTTTTGTTAGTTCTAATCAGCGTTGGACAGGTTATTATTATTTTGGTAACTTGTTCAATTATAATTGCGTAGATGTTGGGATAATTGGAATATTTAAATGTTGCAAAATCGGCTGACCGGTTGCTTTGTTATATTATAATACGAATGATACTGAGTCGCGTACGTAGTTTATGTGAATATGATAGATACGAAACATCATACAAATAACTAGGCACTCGATTGTAAATCTCATTCTGCCCATATGCAGAAACAGGTATTGGTAAGTGATTTGGGACATAAAAAATTTATAGTGATTGATATCAATCTCTCCAGGGACAATAAGAAATAAACGAACACTGAATCTTATCGAAACACTGACATCTTTAATCCAAAAGAGAGCTCAAGGAAAATACGTAAAATTAATAGAAAAACATCCCCAAAACGATGAATTAAATTTCAATAAGCATACTAAGCACGAGCCGGTACGTTACGCAATCGAGCCGACATGGACAGTAATTTTGTATGCAAATGGTGAATATCTTAAGTGGGATCAAAATACCACCGTGCGCGTTTCACGGTTGGATACAGTCAGCGATAGAATTGTATTTTTCTGTACCTATTTATTTTATTAAATTTAATAATTTCATAAAAAATAACGTAAAAAGGTTTTTTGAAGTGAAACTTCTTTAGGCGCGTTGAGAGTAAAGTTTCAAGGTCGCGTCATGGCAATACCGTCACGTCATGGAGAAAGGCGACGATTTTGGTATCTTTGAATGTTGCCAAAGAAGTTTCACTTCTGACACGTGTGCTCGGCACACACGCTCTTTTTTTAAATGTGTATGACTGATAATTAACTTACCCATGCTTCAAAAAATCAAGTATTGGCACATTTAAAATGCTATTAAAGTAATGCTGAAATGTAGATACTAGTTTCATTGAAAGCTGAATATATTCAAAACGATATCATCTATTGACATACACTCTATACATCGAACGATTCCTATTCAGAGCATGTTTAATTTTAAAATATGTTCCAAACAGTACAAAATTATTACAAAACAGCACAAAATCAATAAAATGGTTTCATGCTTCCGTTAATGAGTAAAAAACCGTTTGAACTTTGTTTACAGTTCAACGAAAACAGGGGAAAATTCATAATCTAAATTTTCGTACACAACACAGGAGCTTTTTGAACTTCAAAGTTCCCTGCGATTTTATTTTTACGAGCTTTCAGCTTTGAAATCCTGACTGCATTTCAATTGTTTTGTTTGAGTCTAGACTGCGGGAAATGAAAAGCCTTTTCGATCTAGGAAAGAATACAATTGAAACATACTAAGAATGTGCAAATAAATTAAAAATGCATGAACGAAACAATAATTTATTTTGGTTTCTTTTTTATATAGAATATTCTTTCTTCTTTTTAGGATTGCCTGGAAGAGATTACTTTATAGCAACATGGCCGCCTTTGTACACTCACCATGTTTTTGGTTTTTGATTTCATTATACTATTTTATGTACTGTGAGATTATAAATAAAATATTTTTAATACTTAAACAACCGATTAAATAATGTAGTAAAAATACTTAGAAAGCGTAGGCAAATAAAGTAACATCATTTTATTGGTTTATATAGAACTAGCGGTCCGCCCCGGCTTCGCCCGTGGTAAATATTTACATTTCCGGGATAAAATATAGCCTATACGGATTCGGAAGAATCCCTCTAAGTAATAGTAAAATAAATTTTGAAATCGGTCCAGTAGTTTTGAGCCTATTGAATACAAACATACAAAAATATAAAGGTTTCCTCGCTATAATATTATTATAGATATAAATTTATTACACGACTGTACTTTTGTGCCATATGCCAAGCACTCATTTAAATACAGCAAGGGTTAACGCAATACATGTGTCCCTGGTAACAAATAAATATTGTAAACTTATAAATTCCATATTTTACCAACATTTATGGCCATTTGGTTATGTAATTCACGATTGGAGTGGACTTGCGTTGGGGGCTTATTACCGGAAATAATTCGCCATTCATGTCGAAAGTTTATATCGAAAATTAATATTGTTAAAAAAATATACCTAAAAAAAATCTGCTAAACTAAGATATACATACCTAATTAAGATGAACGTGAATTTTTGTATTGTTGACTTCGAATCTGTCAAAAAAGAATCTGCAGGAGCCGGTTACAAATACATAAACATAAAAAATTACAAATATACAAGTGAAACTAAATAATGCGTCTTTAAATGTATAAGCATATCGCTGATTTCAGTGGAACTACTGTTCTAAATATTAGCTCTATGTTTTGAAAGTTACAGAATATTCATAACAGTATGTAAGAAATGGCTTGTGTTTAAACACCACCCAAAAAAGTACCTATTTTACTACCAAAAAAATTCTAAACGGTTACCAAAATGGATAAATGGTCACCAAATAACGTTTCCTAAAATATTATTAAATAAAACCATTTTTTCGTATTATTGACTACCAAAAAAATATATGGACGCCTTTAAAATACACTTTAGACCAAATATTATATATTGTCACTACTTAGATGTTACCAATTATGTAATACCATGACTTCTAATTTGGTCATTATTGTTAGGCTAAAAAAGCTAACGATCGCTAGAATATTTCCCAAATACCAATTAATATACTGGGGTTCCCAAACGTACGTCGCTTATTTATTGTTATCTGGAATTCGCTAAATATATTGAGGTTCCTGAACAAACGTCACTTGTTTTGACAATAGTGCTAAAAAGTAAAAATCTAATAAATCCAGAAGAAGACGGTTGCGAGGCGACGGAGCCCCGCTTCGCGGGGCTCCTATTTTTGTGTAGTTCAAAAAAACACGAACCTAACCTAACCCAACCTAACCCTTATCTGTTACCTACCTATTTATTACAATTGCATTACAATTATTGTTGCGTTCTGGCTATGTATAGATTGGAAAGACGCATCGGGGGCGGTTCTCCAGGGTGCGGGGTGCGGAGTGTGGGGTTAAGAAATAAAGGTATACAATTGTAATTTTAGTCTTACATTTAAGTAGTCTGGGGTCAAATAATGTATTTTGGACGACGACTTACTATTTTGGAGTAAGATTTTTGGTAGTAATATTAATCTTTGAGTTTGATAGAATTTGGTGACCGTTAATCCATTTTGGGAACCAAAAATAATATTTGTGCGAGGTTTGCGATTTTTCTGATGTTATTTTATTTATTTTGGATCATAATATTATATACTTTAGGGCCCTTTTAATAAAGTCAATTTATTTTTTTTGGAGTTGTTTATTTTTTTTGGTGCCTCAGCTTAGAGTCCAAAAAATATTTTTGGTGACCGTCTAAATTATACCCGTAAGAAATTAACGTAACGCCAATTACATATTCGTAACGGTTGAATATCAGCGCTATGTTGTGAAACTTTCAGAATATTATGTCATATCTAGCGAATCATAGATTCAGACAAAATTCGATTGACGATTCCCGATTGTTCATTTGTAAACTTGCTCATAAAGAAATTTGCACCATAAGTAGCAATTAGTTATTTAATATTTATATAATACAGTCTGTAAAGATAAAGAGGTAAACTTTCAACTTTTTTATGTTTGTAGATACTATCCGTAAGTACTGATGCGTTGTTTCAGTTGTTTTGTTCCTGCTGTTGTATCCTTGGGCTGATTCACTTCACAGCAATGATAATGTGGATAATAGGCACAAATAATTGAAAACATTATTTGGTTTCTGCACGCTAGTCAATTCTCGAACCCGAAATTTTTGATTGAAGTCCGTAAGCATTTCCACGGTGTTTTCCTTCGCTGATTGGAGCATCTGCATCTGTTCAAAAGGTATATATTGACACAATTGCATTAGAGACAAGCGTTCCTGATGCCCATGGACAAACATATAACTCAATGCAGGAACGTAGCTAGTCAGGCGTATCAGCAGATGGGTGCGATGACCCATGGTCCGTGACGCGTATGTTGATAATGTATTTTGTGGATTTATTGCCGACGAATATGTATGATATTGCATTTAAATTTAGTTTATTGGTGGATGATTCTTCATAATATTATGTAACTCAGGATATTTTGTGTTTTGTCTGGTGAAGGTAATGATAATACCTACAAGTTAGAACTCCTGTTCTAGAAAATCTGGGAAACCTAGGTAGTTTGATTATTTATCTGCTTGCCCGGCTCTGGCCGGGTATAAACCTGGGAATAAGATAAACCAAATACACTCGCTTATAATAGTACAGTATTTTATTATTTGTGATGTAGCTATAATAATGTATTTCTATTTGAGGAAAAATTTAAAAAACTAGGTAACTAGCTAAGTTTTGGTAGTTTTTCTTACCATTATATTTAACTAGCGACCCGCCCCGGCTTCGCACGGGTGCAATGGCGGCCGGCCGGTACCGCCGCAAACGCTACGTCCCGCAATTTTTAAAACTGTAATATCTTCGAAAATATTCACTTAAATCATACGGTGTAAAGGGCCATATAGATCTATATTAAATGAACAATGTATTCAAGGTATTTAATTGGTTAAGGATTAATGCTGTATTGGTTAAAATCGCTTCGAAAATTAACTATTATTTGTCGTAAAAAGTAAATGACAAAAAAAAGTTATTGTGGGTTATCCATAAGAGATAGACATATACCATCACGGACTTTTCTGTAGACCTTTTCAATGTGTACAATACTTAGTACATTATTTTGATAAAACTCGTAGGGTTCAGCCTGCGTTTGCAATGTAAGCGGAAAAAATGTAATTATTTACGACATCACATTAGAAACCTCAAAAATAACAGTACTTCTCCACTATTTAATGGATGTTATTATACATATAAACCTTCCTCTTGAATCACTCTATCTATTTAAAAAAACCGCATCAAAATCCGTTGCGTAGTTTCAAAGATTTAAGCATACAAAGGGACATAGGGAAATAGGGACATAGGGACAGAAAAAGCGACTTTGTTTTATACTATGTAGTGATGATGATAAGAATATACCTAGACTTCTACCAAGTCCCTCAGTATTAATATCAACATTCATAAATTATTAATATACTATTTTCCAATGATTAACTAAAAGGGGTGTTTCAGTCACACAAGACAGTCACAGATGGGCGATTTTAAGCGATTTTTAATATCTTTAAGACATAGGTTACACTGTCATAGCTCCAATTATAATACTCAACCACTGTGTAATGCGTAACCACCCTTAGTCACTCATACCCTTAATATTCGTGGTTAATGGACAATATAAGGTTTCTTATCCTAACTAATATTGTTTTATTGAAGGTATGTCTGTAGTGTTGTCACGCTCGAAATGCTGTGTTTTTGGAAGAATTGATATTTATTGATACTATTATGCGGTTTTGTTTGTATTTACGATAGTTATTTGAAATACAACATTATTGCTGGATTTAACTTTAAAACCTATACAAATACAAAAAGTTATACTTGTCTTCAATAGTAGCAGTTTCAAGACTGACAAGACTAGAGTTAAATGTGCTATCACAGACTTTTTGAAAGTCGCGAAATTGGTCCTGATTATCGTTATTAATGTTACCAACCAAAGCTTCGTTATAACATGGTTATAACAGTTTAATGCTAATTACGTCATGCATAAAATCTACGTCATCACGATTATAATTCATCATGCCAAAATTGTATCCAGCAATGACGTAATTCATAGATTATTTTTAATCTGTACTCCCGTCTATGCAACGTCACGTTTGCACCATAAAGTCGGTCATTATCTATGGTTTATCTTTTTTAATGCAAAGTTGTCTATGCCCTTTGTTGTTTGTCAATAAACAAAGATTATAGAGCCCTTGTAATGATAATGGTAGGATAGTTGGGGTCGGTTATTGATATGTTAGGATTAAAGTTAATCTTAAACGGTAGTTAGGATAAGGGCAAATTATCGAGAGTATTAGAATTCTAATACTTACATGTTATTTTTATAGGAATGAAGAGATTGTATAGGAATGAAGAAAATTTTGGTTCGAGTAAGAGCATATTTTTGCTTGTGCCACCCTTCTTTTCAAACCATGGGAAAATTCACAAATCAAAATTTATGAAGCAAATTCAAGAGGTGAAGCTAGAACCTAAATAAATGATTATACCCGTAACATAATTAGAACAAGTTTAAGCCTACTTCAAGTTTAACATTGAATTGCATCCACAAAATAACCAATACGTCTACAAAATTATTATGTATTAGCCACTAAAACCAGCTTAGGCAATGTTTATTTTGCCCCAAACCGGGTTTAAAATTTGACAATAGCTAAGTATTTATTATCAATAATCGGTTACCCTTTCGTGACGGGCAGTTTTTGCTGCCATTGAGTTAGAAGTTAAAATAACTTGAAGGGATGTGTGAACTTTCAGTTGCAAGCATGAAAGTAAAAAAAATATTTAAGAAAGTGCAAAGCGTATATTTTAGGGCTGTTGGGAGTATTACCTGTGGTATTACTATGTTGAGCATTTTTGTTATTTTGAATATTTTTGCCACTTTCCACACTATAAATGATATTATACATATAGGTAAGTATGTAGGTTACATGGTTGATGGTATAGGTACCCATTTAATTCATAAGTTCAAATTTTACGGTTTTCCATTTATTAAATTTTTGCATACCTATGTTTCGTTGAATTACCTAATTCATCCTTATATTTTTTTAAAAAGAGTGAACTTCGTCTGAAAACTTTTCGTTTATAAAAATGTACTTTGTTAAAAAATACAAATATAACTTAAAGTAAATACAGAAAATTTAATTATTATTAATCTAAATATTTCTATCTATTTTTTTATTTTAATTTTTATTTTAATAAAGTTCATAATATAAAAGACTAAGAAAAAAGAAGACAAGAAAAAAAAGACTTAATAGACTTCAAAAAGCCGTTAGCCGAAACAGTTATGCGACATCTATCGCATAGATATGGAACTAGTCTAACAAGGGTTTTTATAAAAGTGCCACCTAGTGGCGTTCGACTATACTACAACTGCCTTCAAAATAACATGATGCTATATTAGTTCAATGTAAAAAATATAGATGGCGCGCTAAACAATTTGATATAGTTGTTAAAAATATAAATAATCATAAAAATTAAATTTCCACTATTTACTACTTACAGACTAGTACTAGTACTACTATTATTTGAAGTTAGAGTTGTATTCCGTATTGTTAATTTTGTTATTTTTTTTCTGTTCGTAAACCCACATTATTAACTGCTACCTACATATTTCAAAACGTTTAATACTTACCTATTAGATACGTAGTATATTATTATTAGTCTGTGCTATTAGTTTATTACATAAAGATTTTCATCCACACATTGATAAAAAAATAGAGACTATGTTTACCTTAGTACTTTTCTATATTTTCATCAGCTTTATACGATACTAGCGGTCCGCCCCGGCTTCGCCCGTGGTACATATTTCGCAATAAAAGGTAGCCTATGTTCTTTCTCAGGGTCTAAAGATTATCTGTGCCAAATTTCATCAAAATCGGTCCAGTAGTTTATGCGTGAAAACCATACATACATACATACATACATACAAACCTTTCCTCTTTATAATATTAGTATAGATATCAAATCATATTGAGTTTGAATCCGTGTAAGAGTTGAGTTAGTAAGTAAGAGGTTACTTAAAAATAATACCACCACTGCACTATCGAGTCAATTAACATTTTCATTAGCTAAGCTAATTATATTATGATAATACAAAAACCCTGCACCGAAAGGGATATAATTTAGAGTACGTGTAGCTTTTTGTCTAACGTCTATTTAAGATTTGTGTGGGACGTACAGACGTACAAGATATCATCGAAACTAGAGTGACTATAAAATATGGCGCTGAATGGATAATAAATTTTCTTATTTAATATTTTGTATCTTACTAATATAGATAGCTACTAGTTATTATTCTGTGCTAATACTGTAAACGTGAAAAGGATGTACAATTATGTATAATGTGTGTATGTTTGTAACTCTTTCGCGAAAAATCACTGATCCGATTTTGATGATACTTGGCACTTGGCAGTGATGTAGCTTATGTACCAGAATAACACATAAGCTATAGAGATACATGCTTGTACACGCAGGTTTGTCCGAAGGTAATATATTATAATTTATAAATACATAATGAATTTTTCTTTACCAAGTGGAAGCCAACTGGATATTAATTTTATTTCACAAAGTTTATATATTATATTTCCAACTTTATTTCTGTTTTTGTTCACAAACTAAATATATGTTAAGATATGAGATTACAGTAAAATATAATATTAAAATAATCAAAACTCACGGTCACCAAGTCACGGTCATACCGTACCGACCGTGGGAAAGATCTAAGCAATGTGTGATGCGGCGCATGGCTTTGTGATAACATTCGTGCTAGTTATATCTTAGTATTAGCACTTACTTGCGAAAAGGATCTGTTATCGAAAGACGAAATTTATTCATTAATGACAAATTAATTTTTTTTAATATTTATTTTGTTGCTAGTTGGTTGGTTTTAATGTATTAAAATAGTAACATTTTTTACGCTATAGACAACATTTTTTTACCAATTTTGGAATAACTTACCTACTACCTAATAAAGTAAATATAAAATAAGTGACAATGAAATGAAATGAAAAATGAAATGAACATTTTCTTTTCTTTCTTTTATATTTTTTTACATTTTTAAAAAGAAGAGATGAGTTAATGTGATAGGTACATGATTTATGTTGCTGACTAGCACTATATTTGTATCTACAAGGTATCTACATTTATATCAATTTTTTATTTGTATAAAACATGAAATTCTACTTTGACTGCTTTAGACAAGGGAATATCCGCGAATTCATTCTTTTAATAGACTTCTAAACTTAGTTAATACTGCCCATGAAAAAAACTTCCTTAGCAAATTATATAAAAATTAACCGTTAAAACAAAGCGGTTGTATTAGTGATGATAATCTATTTTGATATGCACCAATTTTGATGGTGGGAAAGTAATTACGGGCAAGTACCTTAATGTGGCAAAGATTATGTGATTCTATTTGCAGATGTGATACACCTATTTTGAGTTATGAGTTCAGTTAGGTAAATTTAGTTTAAAGTTTTTTTTAAGCTCGTGGTCGGCTTCATGTTCATTACCTATGTAATACATATTGCGATTGGAGTTTGAGTTTCGAGTAAAACATCTCATCAGCAAGCCCTAGAAAAAATCTAAACTTAATCAAAAATTGTTGGCTAGTATGTTCAATTTTTTTATGCATAAGTACCTATAACTCAAGTAAGTACGGTTTCTTCAATGGAACTTTATCAATGTTACCTCCGGGCGTCTATGTTACTAAACTAAGACTCTATAACTTACATAATCTATGCCACTTTCGTGTAGGTACTGGGATATTATGATCATATAATTTGTACGGCTATTAGCCCGATTGCCTCTAGTTGTTACCTTGGGAAGTTGGGAATGCTCGGAATGGGGTAATTTTGTCTTAAAGCTCTTAAAGCGGGAGTAAAAACTAAAAACACAAGAGCATTGTTATTTTAAGGATTAAACTTGTAAGTATTATAAAGAAAATATAAAAATTCTGTGTTGCATAAAGTTTTAAGAGTTATTCAATTAAATGTGTTCATCATCATCATTATAAGCCCATATACCTACGTTCCCACTGCTGGGACACGGGCCTCCTATGAAGGTACAGGCCATAATCCACCATGCTGGCCAAGTGCGGGTTGGTAGATGTCACATGTCGTCGAACTTTTAATTGTGTTCAATGTACATGTCGGTTTCATCAATATGTTTTCGTTCACCGTTCAAGCAGTGGTGATTTTATTAACATGCGCAGATAAATTGAAAATTTGAAATCCGGTGTCCTCACCACTGAGCCACCGCAAGTAATGTGATGGTGTGAGGATGAATTTGCTATCCCAAATTGATATAGGTACTGTCTTGATATTATTTTAAAATAGGCATAAATACTTAAGTTCATGGCGGGATTTGAATGCATCTTTTTTCAATTTACAGGAGAAAAGTGACACGGAATTGGTTCTAAGAAGGTATCATATTACATATACCTACGTAGTGATAAATCTTTTTTATACGAATGTTGTAAAAATAAATTAAAAATAATCGAAATGTTACCAATTTTACATTGTAAAGCTTCAAATACAAACAGATAATATTTGAATACGTTTCTACTTCCCAAACGTAAGTTTCTCAATTCGTAACTCTTTTTTTCTTTTTTTTTTCTTTCGTTAGTTCGTTCACAGATAGCATAGCGGACAAAGACACTATTAAATAGTGATCAGAGAAATGTAGAGTATATCGAATCAGTTAATTTTTATCTGGAGTTCGTCCAATCGAGTGTTGCCTACTTTACCGATGCTGTTATTTTATATAGCAACATTTACTTTAGCAAATGCTTCCTAAAAGTAACTATGACATGCTAATCAATATGGTTAATTATTGGTTTTATTGACAAAACCTTGAAGCTGTGAATAATAAAGTCTTTTGCTGACTGCCTACAAAAACTCAGGCCAATGAGGCCTGAGTTTTTGTAGGTAGAGACAACAAAAATATTATAACAATTACATAAATACTTTTTCACTTATAAAAATGGAGAATCTAGAACCCTTTTTATTCTTGAACTAGCGGTCCGCCCCGGCTTCGCCCGTGGTACATATTTACGTTTTCTCTACATAAGAACCATCCTCGTACTTCAAGGAATATAATAAAAAAATAATTATCGAAATCGGTTCAGCCGTTCACACGTGATGCCGTGACAACGCGAAACGGGTGCGGACCCGCCGCCTTTTTATAGCTCCCGCCGCGAAGCGCGTCGAACGCGGCAACTGATACACAAAAATAATCCTTATGGCTGCATGATTCTGTATTCACGCGCGATGACTTATAGCGTATTTCATGTATAACTTTGGTGTTTCTACACCGATTTACATGATTCTTTTTTTATTGAATAGGTAATAATGTTAACTTTTTTTAATTAGGGATGAGTGAGAGTGTTGTAAACGTAAGAGTAGACAAATATAATCAGAAAGCTCCGAATTGCTAAGCTATTGAAGTTTCACGTGTTATTGTGAGTCAATTTTAAAAGATAGACATATGCTGTCTAGGAATTTATTTTTATATAAGTAATAATAATAATTTAAGAACATTTGTGTCGTACATGATTTCAATGTAGCTTTAACCATTAAGGCTGCACACGCGACGGAAGCTTAAAAAATGGAGTAACTTCTCCCGTTTTCCCAATATTTCCCTTCACTGCTCTGCTCATATTGATCGTAGCGTAATAAAAAGTATACTATAACCTGCCCAGGAGTATGAAGAATAATTGTGCCAAATTTCGTTAAAATCCGTCGTGTAGTTTTTGTTTCTATAACGAATATACAGACAGACAGACAGACAGACAGACAGACAGACAAAAATTTTACTAATTGCATTTTTGGCATCAGTAGCGATCCCTTATCACCCCTTCATAGTTTTTTTTTAAATATATTTCATGTACAGAATTAGCCTCTCTACAGATTTATTATAAGTATAGATTATCGTACTTACCTTCTATTCAATGATTTTTCAAAATCTTTTTTTTAAACAAATTATTAAGTAAAGCTTTTTGTAATTTATGTATTTTCGATACATTAGATATAATATTATGTATTTAACATTTAAGATCGACATGCTATCCTAAAGCATAATAACACGTGACCAAAGTTGCTTTCATTATCAGTCCCAATTAAATAATTATATAAAGCATACTTGGAACAATTAGCCAAAATGTGGTCTTATATACATTTCTTATTAAATCTCTTTCTTATAATAAGCAGAATTTGTTACTGGCAACTGGTTTTATTAAAAACAAAAGAGCTAAGATCGTTATTGACTGATGGTTCCGTAGCATAATAAATAAAAAATATACCTAAGTCAATCACGCTCTACAGAAGAATACGATTTCGATGATCTTTCGTACCTACATAATTTAATCGTTTTATAGGTAGGTACTATTCTTTCGCTCCTGGCTTCACACACACTGTCTGAAAACAAGGAAAATCTGTGCAGTAGTTTTTTAATTAATCGGGAAAATACAGACAGACAGACGCGACGGTACCTAGACTTTGTTTTATAATAATACAATATTATTATTAAAAAACAAAGTCTATATTCGTATATAGGTCGTCGTAATATGTAAATTGATAAATATATCATCTGGATTATAATATGTATATTGTATATCTGTAAATCTCTATATCTAACTAAGCAATAATAACCTAGGTTCAGTAAATTATCTTTTAAACCAGGCAAATATTATCATGATTCATATACCTTGCAATGAGGTAACTCTGAATCTTATAAGAAAAACGTCATCCAACGTTCCTTATGAAGAGATCCGGTCCAAAAATCTCGTGTATTGTTAAAACAATCCAGACTGTCACGAAATTATTAACGACAAGGACAGTAACATGAGAACAGTAGAAGTGGGAGGAGTGCAGAGGATCTTATTGGCTTCCCACGGTATATGAAATTTTATACATAGATAATTACATAATATATCCATTTTATATAAGTAGGTACGAAAACCGAGAGACAATACTAGTATTAATAAGACTTATAAACCCGACTGTGAAGATGTACATGAAATAATGTGATGAAAATATCTTTCTTTGTTCAGTTATCTAATAACTACTATTAGGTAGATATATTGTGAAAGATTTACAGGAAGCCTTCAAGAAGCATGGCGCAAAATTTCAAATTACAAATCTGAAATTTTGCTTTCATGTCAATCAGTGTTCTTTTGTATACTTACTTACATAGTTAGTAGTTACGTACCTATTTAAAAGATGAATCAAACACATTCCGATATATTATATTTCAATGGTATTTTATTACCTATCACTGAAACTTAATACTACCTACGTATAATTCGATATAAAGCTCCACCTTATCCAATGCACTCACACCTTACTAATATTATAAATGCGAAAGATTGTGAGTAGGGAAGAATTAATAATTATTATCCAGATGTAGGTATATTACCTTTATCCTTTCACGAAAAAATACTAGACGGATTTGTATGAAACTTTACAGTGATTGTATAACTTTACAGAAGTTATAGGTCCATCAGTATACCACATTAGCTTTTAAAATACTGGTTTTTGCTAGTTTTGATGGTTTAGACCGCGGGTAAACCCTCGGGTCACAGTATGTTTATTTTAAGTTAGTAAAGATGCAAGTATGTGTTATATGTTGTAACTTGTAAGCCATGGTTGTAAGTTACAACTACATTGTATCAAAAATGCAAACTTATTGACCAAATTGATATATTATTGATATATTATTTCATTTATTTGTCCAGAAGATTCCGTCTGTCTCTTCCTAAGATTTTGTTACTTATTACAAATGTTTTTTCATTTTGTAATTTTTCAATGACGTTAAAAGCACGAGTGTAATAATTACATTAGCGGTGAAAATGGACCATTTCACGCCCTTCGATAGTAATCGTCAATATTATACCAGCTGCCCTAAATGAGTAAAAGTGGGTCAAAGTATGTTACTCAAATAGTAAGAATATTCACTATCATGTATTTTAGAAATTGGATATGCTATTAATTCTTGTATGAGTTCCTGACTCCTGTACAGAAAGTTAGGTATCCCGCGTTGTTTCTGCCAGTTTCTGCTGCGTATTAGCATAGTACCTATAAAAATTACTTAGGTCTGAGCATTGAGAAAATTAGGTGTTCCGAGTTGTTTCTGCTGCGTACTTGGTAACCCATAGGACAACCAACCTGCTGGAAAAAACAAGTAAGTACGTTTAATTTAAATAATATTATTTCTATAATAGATGATATTGTCTTATTTTGATCATCATTAGGCTACATATAACTTGAATGTTTCATCGAATTATTATGTAATATCGTACTTAAACTAAAATCATTTTCCAAATACGAGGAAAAAATTGAAAATTTACAAACCCATATAGTAGGTACCTATATATGTATACTTATGTACATTATGTATTTATTTTATTGGTCCGTGGTCCTCAGACCTCAATGACGCAAAAGCTCTTACTGAATCCTTTTTATACTTCGCTACTACGTTTTTAAAACACAAGGACACCTAAATCGGTAACAATAAATACCTTTCCGGCGCAAGACCACCGCGGAAGAAGCCTAACGACTTCGACCAGTGGACGGCTTTCAATCGTAGTGTGACAATAATAATATAATTTATAAATTATTAAAAGGATGGTTTGCAATGTGTATCTAGATACAATAAGGTTTTTAACATAAGGTATTTCTCTAATTATTGTAAGATAAGGTATTTTCATGTTTGATCCATAATTTATATTTTAGAGGTTTATCTAGATACCTTACATGATTTTCAGACAAAAATATAATTCTCAAAAATATTTTTAATTTTTTTGTACCTATCTGTATCTACTTAAGTACTTTATTCCAAGATGTTAATTAAAATTTTCGCGTAACCACAAAATATAATAATTTACATATTTAACAATATTTATTTTTTGGTTACCTGTTACTGTTCTTATATTGTTTACATCGTTTATTTACGATCGAAGAAATTGTAGACCAGTCGCATTGTATTGGTATTGGGTTGGCGGGAAAACCGGCAGTCCGACCGAGTCCGAGTCGCAGTGCACATGCGTCCGCCATTTTGCGTTGTTATGGTAACCGAGTGACAAATAAAAGAATAATTAAGTTTTATTTTGATAAAAACAAGTGACTGTGCGCCGTTTGGTGTTATTTTATTGTTTTTTTAAATTATGGTAAGTGTTTTGTTATAGCGTAATAGGATATTTGTTAATTTTGATGAGTTTCACATTTCTGAATTGTTGTAGTAAATAACTTAGTTTGCGCGTTGTAAAGTTTTTTCTACAGTTTAAATTTGATTGGTCATTATTTTAAAAATTATTGTGGTTTGAGTGATGTAGGTTGTAGTACTTTTACTTGCGTTCTACTTGTATTTTATTATTATCTATGTAGGTTGCGAGACTTGCGACTTCAGCAATTGCATTTTTATCTGTAAGTTTAGAGATATGAAAAAAAACTTACACCTCTATTATGGCCAAAAATACAGATAAGTTTCGCACTGAATGAAAATATTACCCATACTAGGTAATTACTTATGTAAAAAAAACACCGGCCGAATTAATAACCTCCTCCTTTTTTTTGAAGTTGGTTAAAAATAGGTAGGTACCCATAATAACTTACCAATGTATAGGTAATTATTTTTTAACGTTTCTGTAAGGCACAAGGAAAGGTTCCTAAGTAGAAAAATCAGCGGCAATAGGGCAAAACAACGTCTGCTGGGGCAGTTACAAATATTTGCCATGTTAGTTCAAAGTAGAAAAATTGTTAGGATGTTAGTATACGGTCTACTTACCTACTAAAAATATTTTTATTTTTTCACGTCTGAATCTTCAATCTGCTGCTTCCTATCAGATTGCAAATTATTCTTCTATAGCACCCTATAGTAGGTAGCTAGGTAAACTAGGTATACTACTTAGGTATGAATAGGGAAAATACCTGCGAATAAAAATTACTATGCTAGTCTTATATGAATTGATGTCCTTTTGATTTAAATATAATACAATATGAATTAAATGCTACACATAACATTGATATTCTAGGCTCTATGTACTTTTCCTTGTACCTACTTCATTGTCTTTTGAAATTTTTCGTTTTCCGCCCTCTTCATTATAAGATTTCGTGAGATTTTATGAAATTCCCTCCACCCCGGCTACAATCTCACGTGAGATTTTTTAAAATGTGAGTTTCTAGTTGAAGTGCGTTGGATTTATTGTAAAAATAAAAACATAAGTAAGTTAGTTCTTTGTAAACGAATTCATATTCACACCTAGTTAGAACTAATATTGACGAGTATTTACGAGGTATTTTAGTTTTGAATAGTATTTTACTCAATTAAAACTCTCCACTACCTCTACAATCTTACATAAGGACCAAATCAAGTTGTATATAAATAGAAATAAATAAGTATGTACAAACACAAGGCCATTGCGTTGTGATCTTACTGGGCTTCGCACTTGACCTTCATATATTTATATAGCAATAGTGTATATACAATGTACATATACAACTAGTTAAATAAAAACCATGAAGGGAATACATCTTTCTCTATCATAGGTTGCATTATATGTATATCAAGAAGGTATGAAAACAAAATGTATGAAAGTTACAAGCTGGAAGACGTAGTTTTGTCAGGACACTCTAAAAATAGTTTACGAATTAATTGATTATTCTCAGAAGTCAGAGCTATATAGGAACCAGATAGAATATATAGGAATACAAAGTCATAAAAATCGGTCAAGCCGTTTCGGCTGAGTCCTGTTAGGTACATTGTGACAGAGTACCTTAGTATTGTGTTTAAAGATATCTAGATTAATAAGTAATTCATAATAAATATGTATACATATAAGTAGAAGCCTATAAGTACCTATTCTAAATAAATGTAGAACTCCGTTTTTCAAACTGTCCTTTTTGGATAAAAGGGAAACAAACTATTCTAAATAAAAAAACCCTTTGATTTATATAATGGGTCCTACCTGCGTCCCACTAAAACCCCAGGAGAACATTACAGTGCATTTCATCCGACTCCTTCCTATAGGTACAATATAGATGGGTTGAATGAAAAATAATTTTGTCATTCAAATTAAGATATATTAATAATTTTTTTATTTATCATTATAATATGGACTTCTTTGCGTACTATGTGAGTAAAGCTGAAGGCTAAACTAGTACATTAACTTTGTAACATACTCATATAAGTATATATTGTATGTCTATACACATAAAAAACATGTCAGTATATTTTTCTGCAAAAAAAAAAACACATTAAAACGTCACTAAAAACAAGATCGGCCTCCGTTCAGAAACCATAACTAATATAAATAAACAATATTTACTACACATTGAATTCTGTTTGTTATCACCTCATCAAGGCTGTATAACCGGTTCTGCTACGCTGTTATTGATAAAACTACAAACACCAGTTTCATGGTCACTTGTAGGCAGCATTTTATAACAAAAACAGCGTGTGTGCCGAAAACACGTGTGAGAAGTGAAACTTCTTTGGTAAGATTCAAATACATATATACCAAAATCGTCGCCTTACTGCATGACGTGACGGTATTGCCATGAAATTTTACTCTCAACGCGCCTAAAGAAGTGATGTACCTCGCTAGATTTTTGTAATCCTATTCCGAAAAACCTATTAAGCAATATTATTTTTGTCCGTATGTGTATATGTAGTTACAAATGTTTAAGTATGTATCTTTTTTTGGATATTGGTAGGGATGAAATGGAATGTCCACCCCTATAATAATTTCTATTATCATAATAGGTACAAACTCAAACATTTATTTATTCAATAAGACTTCTTATAGAAGCACTTTTGAAACGTCATTACATATTTTTTTATTTTTTAACATTAACCACCGATTCGGAAAGCAGTATCTACGGAGAAGAACCGGCAAGAAACTCCTTAGTTGCTCTTTTAAATCATGTCAGTTTTACAATTTAATTTTACAAAATACATATTATATTATGTAACATCATATATTATAATAATATGCCAAAGAACTGTCCTGTGGTTTTTACGCGACAACCCTCCATGGGTTTTTATCGATCAAAAATACTAACATATTATAACTCATATAAGTTATAACATATGACTAAAATAAAGTTAGAGAGAATACTGTTAATTGCTATTGACATTGAGAAAAAATGTTATTATAATATAACATACCTTACATGCATAATGAATATTAATTACCATGTTAATGAATGAAGCGACTCCATTCATTTATTTTTCCACCTGACACTTCGTAATTAGAATAATAATTAAGGTGTCGATGTCGTTAGATGTCAACCGCATAACTTATTTTAACCACAGATAACGTAGAAACTCGAAAGAAAAACTTTTATGAAATTTGTAAAATATTTTTATAAGGATAAACATTGGAATGCATGCTAGTAGCACAGACTAATAATAATATACTACGTATACAACTAGTAGTGAAGATTAATAATAGGATGTTATATTTTAAAACGTGGTAGAAAATTATAAAATGTCTGCATAAAGCACGTAAAAATAATGCCCTAAATTTTACACATTTTCAATAATTTTATAACAATATAAAAATTGTAAAATTACATGTATCTGCATAGAAATATATATAAATTATAATTTAGCAAGTTTTCCTCTACTTAACAACATGTCATTAATAAGTAATTAACATCAAAATCGTCTAAAATAGTCACTTTAATTTTAAAATTAAGTACGAAAGCTGGGAAATGTAGTTATCAATATTTTCGAAGCGTCATGTATGGTCCCTGTGGCGCAGAGGATAGCGCGTTGGACTTCTAATCCAAAGGTCGTGGGTTCGATCCCCACCAGGGATGTCTTCCTCTTTTTATTTTTATATTTTATTTAATAAGGCAAATTGTTATTGTTTTATGTAAATAAACATGAATTTTTATATAATAATTTTTTTTGAATAATAAATTTTTCTATTTTATTTTTCAAATTCCTTATAATAATTCATCGTACGGTTGTATACGTAGTATATTATTATTAGTCTGTGGTACGGTTATTTTGTTAAACATATATTATATTATAATATCATTATTATATTCTTGTTAAACTATAATACAAAGTTATATAAATTTATTTCATTCATCGATTAGTCATGGGGCCACCTTCGCTATAAAAATGTGGAACCCTTCTGTTATGTTTCAAAGAGACCTAATTCTTAAAATTAGACTAGTTTAAAATTAATGTTTTTATAATTTTAGTACTACTCTATGAAAGGCGTATTTTTACCTTCTTAGATATAATAATACTTCTCACTGATATATTAAAATGAATCCCCATTTTCCTTGGCCATCACGGGTGAACGCCGAACGGCTCGACCGATTTCAATATTCTTATTTTGATGTGTTCGTTAATGCCAGGAGAAGGATCTGTAAGAAAACCTCAAGATATTTGCGCCTGAAAATTAAGAAAATGGGAAACGGCTACGGAGTACGGATACGAACTTGCAAGAAGATAGAATTGTCGGGTTAGCTAGTTATTTTAAATTTTTTAAGAATCATTTTTCCATAAAGTAAATAAATTGGGTTTCAATTTAAATAGCTTTAAAAGCGAAAATTAAAATAAATACAATCCCTATAAACAGTTGATATTGAAAATACAATTTCTTACGCAGTATATTTGTTTTTAGTTATATGCAATATGTATTCAAAATAGGTGTTAAAAGGATACGTGGTCGTGCTTCTTTAAGGTCAGAATATTGATTTGACCTCCGGTTTTATTGCGACAAGGGGAAAAGTGAGAATGGAAGCACTTACAGATTTAGTGCCCCGTATAAACAGTAATCTAATAGACACTAATCGTCTTTTAGCACAGGAAACGAGCTGAGAAAGTTGGCCTATAGTTTATTGGTCCATGGCCTAATTGTGGAGAAATTACTTACAGGAAGACAAGAAAGAAAAGCACAGTTTATTTAAATTTCTGTAGACAATGAACAACGCTAAACAGTTTCATACAAAATAACCCTCCCTTTCTACCCTCTTAAAATATTTTTAAATAGAAATCGCTTAATCCGTTTAGGAGCTGTGATGCCTAAGAAATACAAAAAAGACTCACCCACATACAGTTACGTCAAACTTTGGTTAAAAATGCAAATTAGAGTGGTACAAAATTTCAATTTTCATCCTAGTACATTTATCTAAGCTTTGATGTCAGCTGGTTTTTCTTTTATGAATAAGATATCTTCAGAGGAGATTAATTAAATTCTATATCACCATTTTAAAGAATAAAATAAATATTGTAAATCGTAATTCGATCGACAACCTGTCACATCGTAAATTCTAGAGCACGCGGCAAGGCCGACACAGCCGCTGGTTCCGTTATGCGCAGGCGCATCTAGCCCTAATATTATGACATTGAGTTTTAGAATTGAAAGTGTCTTAGATTCTATACTATGTATGCTAATAATAAAAAGAGTTTGTCTGTTTAAACAAGCGAATCTCAGGAACCGATTACAAACTTTCACCGATTGATTGCCTGGGCGGATCACTATAGTTATGTTAGGTATATGAAAAATGGATGGATGTTAATTATTATTGCAGGTAAAAACTGCTTAATTGATTTGGATAAATTTTGTAAGGAATATATCCTGGAAGAAAGTATTGCTTACTTTTTATCCGGGTACAATGCGACCAAAGCCGTGGACTGTGTTACTTCATTCAAGCTCGTGCATGAATGAAGTAAGTAATATACGTTGGACACGTATTTTCAACTCCGTCCATGCCAAATTTCATTAAAATCGATTAATTGGTTTAACAGTGAGAGCGTAACAGACAGAAAGAAATAGACTTTCACAATCTACTGATTTTTACCCATGGTTACCATGGGTACTTCCGTTAATGATCTCCTGTGATAAAAGATAGAATGAAACAGGCGTTATTTCTTCTCAAAAATGTCTGTCCCGTCAAATGTTTGGTGGGTTCATATTTTATACATGTAGCACACTTTGCCTTCGTGATAAACCTATTTATTAAACCAGACCATAATATTATAATCTATATCAATTTGCTAAATTACATTTAGATTCTCAAAAATTTCATGTTTTAATGGCGAAAGCGAAGGAAATATGAGTAAAACAAAATCAGTAACGGGACATAACCAATACAACTAATTATTATATATCTATTAATTAATTGTCCACAAAATGACGTGTTCTGACCCGACATTCCACAGATATCTTTGAATTGATTTCGCATTATGATAACATTTAGCTGATTAGCTATCGAATAGGTTGTTGTGTTTTCGTAGCCGGTGGTGTAGGCAGTTATAATTGTTGTTGTGTTTGGTTTACTAGTGTATATTTAAAAGATACTGTTTGAAGTTGTGATTATTATAGTAGTGTATGTAGATGTGAAAACATTTTTGTTTCATGAGTGCAAAGTGAAATGAAACAGTTGAATACAATTGTCTTTGTAAAAGTGCAAAGTGGAATCTATCTATCTAGTTGAAAAAGAAAAACTCTTGTGAAAGTAATTGTTAAAATTGTGATAGACTAAGTGGAGGAATTTCAATACTTGCTTAATTTAAGAATGTAAGTAATATAAAATCGTAATTATTTCCTTACCTAGGTTTTATTTAGATGCAAACAAATTTTTCAATAACATTGATAAGAATTATCATTTTACAGGCCATAAGTAATTTAGTATGGAAAATTTATTGAATTGTTTAGTATTTACACCTTAACATAACACAATATTATATGATTAGTTATATTACCTTGAAGAGTAAGTAAAATATGTAGTGCTATAGAAAATAGAGCCCGCCTAAATTACAAGTAGGTACATATTACACATCTTATGATTCACTGTAATTAACTAGAAGCTAGGATTAATTTCTAGGAAATGATTTCGTTTTTACAAGGAAAGATATACGATAGATAGATAGATATAATATTTAGATCAATACATAGTATAAATACTATAAAACAAAGTCGCTATCGCTGTCTGTCCGCCCTATAGCTATGTATGCAACTCTTTAAAACTACGCTACGGTTTTGATGCGGTTTTTTAATAGATAAAGTAGTTTTTGAGGAAGGTTTTAGTAACTTGTTAAATCTTAGACAAAGCGGGCGCTATAAATTGAAATGATCCAACCATAGGATTCACCCGATAAAAACTTTATTTGAAAGAACAAAATTCACAAAAATAAAATATAACTTTCAATAAACGAAAGCAAAACATTTCCGACGAAGTGGGTTTGAAACATGATTCTTATTAAGGGAAACTTTAAAAACCAGTTTTAAAGCATTCGTGTCATTCAGTACATCCTTAAGGGATCGCCCACATAGGTACAACCATGGGGTTTAAATTATATGTATTAGTTTTTATTTATTATCATCTTTTTATAGAAATTAATAATTTATGTATCTGTTACCGGAAATGTGTAAATTTAGGAATTGTAGAGATTTCCTACCTATCTAATACAGATAAATTTATATTTATACTTTGCTTGAACGCGCTATAATATTAGGACCACGGGTCCTTTTTGAACAATTATTTCACTGTTAGATAGTCCATTTATCCAGAAGGCTTTAGGCTATATATCATCACGCTAAGATCAATGCAGCAGAGTAATACGGCAAAAACCGCGGGGCACAGCTATTCCTTGAAAAGTGTACAAAGTTTGAATTAAATATCATTTTAAAGTGTTTCATTATCGAGTTCAACATACAGGTAAACCTAATAATTAGCGTGTTAACATTTGGTATTTGCAATTCTATCCTGAGTATGAACAGCTTACACACTTACTTTGGCATTTTTACATCAGTATCACTACATAGCATAAAACAAAGTCGCTTTCTCTGTCCCTATGTCCCTATGTATGCTTAAATCTTTAAAACTACGCAACGGATTTTGATGCGGTTTTTTTTAATAGATAGAGTGATTCAAGAGGAAGGTTTTAGTATATAATTTATTATGTTTTAGACAAAGCGGGCGAAGCCGCGGGCGGAAAGCTAGTACTCATATAAAACAAAACAATACTAACAAACAAAACCCTGGGGACAGTTACATACAGTTACGTCCAAGTAATTCACGAGGCCTTGTAACTGGCCGACAATCCGACGCTATTTACATAATATACCTATTATACATGTGTTATGTAATATTGTCAAAGCAATATATTGAAATCGAATGTCCTTATAATGTTTTAAAGTGTAACAATGTTTTTTTATAAAGACGTCATTTACTTAGGACAAAAAGTAGCCTGATGTGTTAATCCAGGGTATAATCGATGTTTGTGTGAAACCGATGGTTCGTTTTTGCGTGAAGTGAAAACGTCTTTACATCCATGTGCTCTCAAACTTTCGTTAAATTGTGAACCTTCAGTTCATCCAGGCGTCCGCGTTAAGATGTAGGTAGAGCCTTGCTGGCTAACATCGAGAGACACCACACAAAAAAATCAAAGTTTCAGGTTTGTAAAAGTCTTTTGGGAACTAAAATTTCAAAATAGAACACGTTCTCCCAATTTCTTGAAAACTTTTTCTGGTAAGTGTACATCTTCCTATTTACTTTCAAGGGGAAAAATAAGCTAGGTCCTAGTTTTTCTGCAGTACGTTTAACTTAAGTGAGAGAAGATCAATTGCTATTGATGATTTTAAAATTCACGTACTTTGTCTCGATGACTGTATTGAATTAAAAAGCGTGAAAAAAGAAAGTGGACCCTGAACTGATGGTAACGATACCACAGTTATGTAGTTAGTTTATTTAACTGTTCTACCGATTAGGGTTCAGTTATCGATTTAGAATACCTACTTAAATTTATCGAATTTTTTATTGCTGCTTTTTTACGTATTTTTTGCCCTATCCCGCTATTTGTCTGTAGTTTTCTTTGTTTATAGAATATATAATAGTACTACCATGTACTACGTAGGTACTAATAGTATAGTGGTGCTAGAAATAAACCTTTTCTCCAAAGTTTATTGTTTAATTGCACTGAAAAAAAACTGACTAGATTAACGACTTATTTTTTACAGTAAACCATCATAATCTTTTAATTTTTGCTGCCATCTTAATGTTATAGTCTTTGTTTACCTACTTATTCAATTAGTTTTTTTACGTAATTCAATATCATAAAAATATACTTTCACCGTTTAAATGACTCCAAGCACTTCACACATCGTATTTCATCTGAGAATAACTTTTTACAGTTTATATAAGTAACAGAAAGTTTTTCTAAAATACGGAAGATATTTAGCAGTTATCCGCCGATGGGTGGAACGAAAGATGCGATTTTTGATTCGACTCGCGTTCCGAACTGTACTCGGATTGCGACTAGCTGCTCATTTTGATTCGCTTGTTCTTGTAAATAGCACAATACGTTTGTCTATCGATTTCGGCGCATAGCAATTCTTCTGCATATTTCAATTATTTGTGACAAGGCAAAATCTTAGTACCTATAGAGCCTATACTAAGATTTTGCCTTGTGCCGAAATCGGTACATTTTGAGATTGGAATGAATAAAATAGGCATGTTTGTTTCTGTTAAATTGGAATTTTTAGCTATGCAATATTTTCTTTCTTAGAAGAAATGAAGGAAAACATTAGGAGATGAATTGGAAATGTGTGCGAGAAATTGCTATTGGATTGGATATCAGAAGAAGGGCAAATACAGGGTCTTTCAAACATTCTCCAACTAGCTGTGCCCCGAGGTTTTACCCGCATTGCTCCGCTCCTGTTGGTCTTAGCGTGATGATATAATATAGCCTATAGCTTTAATCGATAAATGGGCTATCTAACACCGAAATATTTTTTTTCAATCGGACCAGTAGTTCCTGAGATTAGCGCGTTCAAACAAACTCTTTAGCTTTATAGCTTTATATATATTAAGTATGGATTTTCCGTTACATATTCAAATTGTTATCAATGTAAAATAGACCAAGCTGATCATTGTACAATGTAAATTCCGTATAATTTTGTCAAATAAAATAACATAAGTATGAAAAACAATGTGAATTTAATTAAATCTGACCCATACGTCACCGTCACGGTGTGTAGATGGGAACAAAGCTATTGTTTATATTCTCTCGTTGGACCCTAGGGTCATCAGAACTTTGTGGTCCAGCGGTCTAGGGTTTGAACCTGGTCTGGATTTTTTTAAAAGGATATAGTTACTATTTTTAATGCTATATGGTAATACTAGCTTTCCACCCGCGGCTTCGCCCGCGCAGTCAAAGAAAAACCCGCATAGTTCCCGTTCCCGTGGGATTTCCGGGATAAAACCTATTCTATGTCCCGGGGTAAAAAGTAGCCTATGTCCTTTCTCGGGTATCAAAATATCTCTATACCAAATTTCATGCAAATTGGTTCAGTAAATAAGGCGTGATTGAGTAACAGACAGACAGACAGAGTTACTTTCGCATTTATAATATTAGTATGGATAATGATTAGGTGATATGTCGTTTTAAATACGGACATATCACAAAAGTCTTTTGTTTATTATTTTAACCTACCTATATCTTTTCCTCTTACTTTCTTACTCAATTTTTCTTTGTCACATGTATTTTTATAATCATTCTATTAATGTAATTCCTTTTCATTGGCGTATTGTTCAATTATTATATAAATATTGTAAGAATAGCTGTAAGGAATCAGAAAAAAATAAATATTAATTTACTCGCGTGGTATTCGTAAGAAAGTAGCCTATGTGTTTATCTAAATTCTACCTATTCTAGTACTGTTATCTATCACAGCACCCTATTTCATACATATCTGATGAGCTGTTTTTGCGCGAAAGACTAGCAAACATCCATACATTCTTACACACTTGCGCATATTAGTAGTAGGACAATATCTGTAGTATTTGTATATTTTTCTATTTGTGAATTTCCATTTATCTCTGTTTTGTTTCAATTATCTAATTGAGGAGCATTCTAGTACCTCAAAATTATCCCATGTAAATAAATAAAATTAAAACTCTGTAGCGTCAACCCTATTCGAAATGAACTAGCAAGTGCAGATGACATGTGCATCCAAATTGAATGTCCATTGTTTATTGTGAATCTCTGTTTACGTCATTCAATAGATTGTATTACATACCTTTTCGCTTCCCACTATATTGAGCTTTAAATTATACGAATTTACAACATGTAGTGACAAATAATATAGATTTTATGATTACATTATTAATTATTATGTGGCTAATACATTCTGCTCAATGATTGGGTGTGCTAATTTTAATTATGAACTACATATATCGTATTCTCGATAATGTTACGTTTAGCGACTTACATTACACTAACATTATTTAGGTACATGTTTTAATTAAAAAACGATATTTATTCGTCAATTTAATTAATTTATAAGTACCTACTTTATAAATTTGTAGTTACTTTGTGTTTATGATGATGGGTCTCTTGATCGGTCTGCATGATAACATTTTAAATATTTTTTTTAAAGTAAACAAATAGGTAATACTGTTTGAGCCAAAAAAATATATCAATTAAATAAAATTACCACCGATATTAATTATTATGATCGATTTTAAAGTGGAAATTGCATTTCACCAATTTTAAATTTTAAAGTGGATTGATATTGCAATTTATGTACATCAAGTTATTCTTGCAATGATTACATTGAGGACTCATTATTTCGCTTCAATGACCATTAACCTTAATATTATTTTACGAATGCAACCAAGTGTATGACAATTGTTGTGAAATATTAGTGATACCTACTCGAAAATTCGAATGAAGTGGCCAAATTAAATTGTGCTATTATTTACAGTACATATACCTACCTAAAGTGTATTGATTTCATATTGATATTCGTTTTTATAGCGTTCAAATCACAGATAATATAATACATATGTACTATACTAGTTCAAATCCTTTGTAATAAGATTTTTTAAAGAACAGAAAAAAGATAGATCACCCACTACCACCCACTGTGTACCCTTAATAGGTACCTATAAATTAAAGTAGGTAATGTATGATTCAGTTATATAATGGAAAAGTAAATAGAGTAATGCCATTAGTAATCTTTGGATTAATCATGTAACATAATGCGTACTAATTAATCCGATTTAATATAATATAGTAGCGTAATATCAAGTGTTTACCTATAGTATAGATAGCAAAATAACAATTCAGGTTGGACTTATGGGATAATCTCTGGTAAATGGTCTTTCTATTAAATAGAGTGATTGTTTTTAGAAAATTTCGGTTTAAATTAAAGATGCTTTGTAAAATCTTAGGTTTAAAAAAAGGTTTTAATTCGACAGTCTCCATGAAATAGTGATCAGAAAGAGAGCGTAGAGCCAATGCAGGTTCGATACAAAACCTCAAAAGAGACAAAAAAAAGTTAAAAACGCACATTGATCGATTCGGTTGAGAAACTGCTAACTAGGTATGCAGTTTTAAGATAGCTAAAGATATATTTAATTCGTAACATTGCGACAAGAGACGGTTGTAAATTCGAGATAAAACGGAGAATGTTTTTTATTATTCAACCGACTACTAAAAAGGTGGAGGTTCTAAATATTACTGTATTTTTGGAGTTTGTTACTTCAGAACTTTCGAGTGGGTGAACAGATTTTGAGAATTCTCTTTTTAGGCGGTTTAGTTTTTTGTTAAAAAATAATTATGTACCTAGTATGTTTGTGGTAAAACTGTATTAATTATTATATTATATTCAAATTCTTGCTGATCTTTTTTGAATTTCTAGGCTCTAAATCATAATATAGAATATACGATGGTCTATTTGTATTAAACGTTTTGTAATACTCGCCAATGGTCGAGTCACGATACTTCGTGATACAAATTCTTTCATATTGTAATAATTTGTTTCTTGCATTGTGTAACCTAGGGCTGTCCAAAGTATGTAAAATAATTCTCTTATTTGGAAATTTTGGAAGGTCGTTCACATAGAAGAAAATAATTGCTAATTTTCAACTAAAATCATCAATCATGTGAATAGGTGCGTATTATCTAATAGTGATACTCTACAAGCGTAGTTTGTCTCTTTGTCTCTTTCATAAAAAAAGTTAATGTTTAATAGTGCAATTACAAAAAAATAGGTATCAAGTACACATTAACATACATAAAGCTATGAAGAGAAATAAATATCGTATTAAGTTACGTGCGCATTTATAGATATTTTTAAAACCTTTCATTGACAGCCCTGAACTTCCCGGGATGAATTAATGAACTAAGTGTTAAGATGCAATGGGAGAAAGCTGCTTGATGTCTTTATGTAGAGATAACTCTATCAATATACATATATAATAACTTTGCTTTGAATGAAGTCTATACTTCAACAGTTAACAGTTTAGTGTTTTTATTTTTTAGTTATTTTTATTTTTTTAATTTATAATTATTTTCTTCATCAACCTCGTCTATCTTATACCGTTGTTTATAAAAATCTACACTAATACTATAAAGGGGAAACTAGCTCATAAGTGTTTTAGTATCCCTTTACCAAAAACTTTTAATATTTAGGGAAATGAGATTGTATTTCATTCTTTAGTGAATTTCTTTACATGTGAATAAATGGCCCTTTTCATATCAGGATTACATAGTTGATTTTATAATAATGGTTAAATAATACTTGGTAACGCTTAGTTTAACCCAAATATCGACAGTTAAGTACAACTTGTGAACTTTTCTCGAACTCTACTTAAGGCACCATAAGGGCTGTTTCAGACCGACAATTTTTCGTTTACTTGTATATTTTTTAGGTTGTTTATGATACAGTGATGTAATTTTATTATTTAGAACTTATATATAAGTTTTTTATATTATCTATATATTCAGAAGATTTTTGAATGAATCATTTGTAAGAATAAGAATTGCCTTTCTGATTAAGCTTTTCATTGTCCAATGCGGTGTCATGAGATTTTGTACACATGAGATCTTCAGTATTTAAATTTAATTGCCTGGGCTTATATTCTTCAAGATAAAATATAGGAATAAAAATATTCACAAAAATATTTTATTTTACATATTAAAACGTGATAGTTACAGAGATCTCGTTTTATCTTAAATTTTTATTTATTTTCCTTCCAAATAACTATAAAGTCGAGTTATTTACAATGTTGTAACTTGTAGGTACTGTGTGGAAGGGCTCTAATATCTGTAACGCAACAGTAAATTTCGTGTGAAATCACTCTGTGTGGTCGTTGGAGCGAAACATTAGTATGAATTTTGGGTTATTACAGCTTCTTTGTTTTTGATTGGATCTTTCTATAGTATCTATTAGAGAAATGTCATTGACTCCGCTTTACATTTACTAGACTTTGAAGGCAATGTAATTAATCTGAAATGAAAGTTTATTTTTTTACTGTATGTAAAAAAATTACATAGGTACACTTACGTCGCACTATAAAAAAAGCATATACGTATATACGTCGCAATATAAAAAAACAAACACTACTTATCTAGTGTAATATAAATTACACAAAATAAGAAAGGGTTATTCGCCAACTTGAATACTAAAAGGGCTTCGGCATCCGTAAAAAAAATTTCGCTTTGTTTAGGAAATATCTGTCGGCATCCACAAGCTCTCAGAAGAGTATACCTAGTCTATCTATCTTTTAGGATCTAGTATATCATAATATTGTCCTCTCAAATCACAATAACGGTACCAATCAAAGTTATACAACAATATTGATATTAATTTATTAAACCAATATTTCGTATAAAAATCTGAACAAATGGACCAACTGATGCTGCGATCCCCACCAGCCCTTTGTCTCGTGACCCGTGTTTTTCCTATCACAATAATTAATCAAAAGATAACACTATCTTATCTGTATGCGATGTTTTAATTATATTATTCTCTAGACGTGAATCGCGCGCGCTGGTGACATGAAAGGTTACATACTGGCCCTCTTGGGCTTCGCGGTTTTGGACCTTGGACTCGCGCAGGGGCCGGAGAAACGTAAGTTTTTTTTTAATTTTTTGTTTTTTTTTGTTGTGTTGAGTGCCAGGTTTGAATGGTGTGGTGTGATTTGGTAGTTACGTTATGTAAGTGGATTTTTTGTGATTTTTTGAAGTTTTTTTTTTAAGATTTGATGGGTAATTTTCAATAGTTATTAATACGTAACTGTTTGAGATGTGGGTGTGTAAAAATTGTGTATTTTGGGTATGAGTTTAATTTATTTTTAATTCTTGTATTTAGAACTTGGACATTTTTCGGTATGAATTAATTGTATGATTATTTTATTTGTAATGTGTATACTACATATGATGCACTTCATATATACCAATATATATAAATGATTTCAAGACATTAGGTTACATAATAATAATAGAAAAGTTGTTGCCTATTGAACCTATAAACTGAATTTTAACTTATGTAATAAATAGATATTATCAATACAAATATCTTATATTGAAGATGTTATATTAGGATTCGAAATACTGCATTTCAACAGAATTACAAACATGATTTGTCACTATTTGAGATGGAATTAATATATTTTTCATTTTATCAAACAAAGTAAACACAAAAGTGTAGTACATAATACCATTAAGCTGATACGAATAGTTTTGAAATGTTTACTGTATTTCATAAAATATTTTGATAAAGTTAATCTTCGTTATACAATCTTGGCCTTAAGATTAAGGCGGTAGTTGTTCTATGTTACCTCGAACATAAATCGTGGCTACTTTATTGTAGAACCAAAGTGGTAATAATAGTGGTACAAGTTTGTTTTGTATAGATTTTTCTATTGATGCAAGTTATTTCTAAGTGAGAAAAGCAGCAAGCCTGAACATGATACGTTAAAACTGAAATTGCACAACCACAAACACACGCACACACACACACATGCATAGAAATACATAAATAAACAAAGGAAAAAACAACAAATGCGACAAAAATTTATGTCACTGAATTTTATCGTCTCAGCACTGATTTACTTAGTTACAAATTTAATTGACAAATCATATTGTAATACTAGCTGCGCTCCGTGGTTTCACCCGCGTGGCTCCGCTCCTGTTGGTCTTAGCGTGATGATATATTAAGTATAGCCTATAGCCTTCCCCGATGAATGGGCTATCTAATACCGAAAGAATTTTTCAAATCGGACCATTTTCCCGAGATTACCGCGTTCAAACAAACAAACAAACTCTTCACCTTTATAATATTATAGTATAGATATGTAATACCTACTTCTACAATTATTGCAGTTACTTTACTAAAAATGAAAGTTTTGTATAATATAATATGAATATATAAAAAGTCTCTACTCTCAGTCTACAGTCTAGAATGCAAATAAAAAATCAATCATAATATTAAATCATAGAAAAATATTACCGTTTTTATTGTTATTCTCAAGTAAATTGCTTTATTACGGTTATTTCTTTTTACAACTGTATCGTTACTATATTTTATTTCACACTTATTTGACACGAAGCAGATTTTATTAAATCTATGAAATACGTTAACTGAAACTACCTACTGAGTTTATAATCATAAAATAATATGCTTTATATTGTTAATGCGTTTTGAAAAGACTAGAACAGTCTAGAATTTTTTGTAAATAAATTCAAATATAAATTAAAGGGGCAATTTACAAACATTTTTTTTCTGTCCTCGAAAACAAATTTTTATACAATTGGATATCATTATTTTAAACTTCTTTTTCAATTAAAGATTTATTTTAGATGGGCTCTAGTTATTAATGGACAAACATATAAAAAAATACACTAATCACTTCGCGTCTGTAGTTAATAAATTAATTTGGTAATAATATACCCGTTCATACATTTGCTTACATCACCTGTCACGGATGATTAACTCAATTAAAAACGATACAGCCGTTGCGCGTATACATGCGATATTACATAAGGACGTCACGCTTTCATTGTTATACATGTAACTATATATTAAAAATTAATTAAACTTAAGGTATCAATTTTAGATACTAGGTAACTACCTATTATATTCCGACACCTGGCAGTTAATTTATGTGATTAAAATTTTAATTTTGTATCAATTAAAATAGTACTATATGGGGATATATATTTTAAATAATAAATAGGAGCTAGTTTTTATTTTTATGTTGCAATAAAAATAAAAACTAGCATCGCCTGATGGTAAGCTGAGATGTGGCCTGATGGAGCGCGCTTCCCTAGAATGTACCTGTTCACTCTCCTCTTGAACAACAACTTGAACTAGTGCAACAACAAAGGCCGACCTCATCTGCTTATTGGATGAAAAATATTTATTCCAATAAAATAAAATATAGTTTGTTATTATATAACTACAAGAATGAAGAATATTACTATTCATCATTGAGGTACTATGTACCTACTGCGTACTAGAGAGGACATCGCTACTACACTATTTGTCACACGAGTTAGAGCCAATCGTCTCAAACCAATTTTTTTTGTTAGATTGATTAGTTTTAATTGATAAGTATTAAGAGGCAGAATATCAACAAAGTGTATGGCTCACTAGCCGCCCCAAGCGCGCCCGCGCCGCCGCGCTTGTCGCACAGATTTTGTTCGTGGTGTCCTCTCTATACGTAGTAATAATACCTCAATGCAATTCATTGAAGAATTTTCAAATAAAAATATTTTACGCAGAGTTTTGTTTTTACAACTTTGTTGATGTATTTTTCCATCTGAATTATTAAAATTTAATAACATATATAATATTTGTATAAGAAGACAGTATTCCATTTCGTAATATGTATTTATTTATTTATTTACCTATACCTACTATTCTAAATGAGAAAAATCATAGACAAATCAGAATACATCGTACTTCTAAGTAGAGACACCATAAACATAAAAATGTTATTTACACATCATTTATGGTGCTTGTTCATATTGACTAACAAGAATCTCATCAAAGTGGGTCACGCCGTTGGTGATAACCGTATCAGGACAGTGTTACCTCAAATTTATTTTAATTTTGTCTGGTAAGTATTAACTTAAATGGCTATTAGTAGGTAATTTGTATGTTAAAACTGTTTCCATTGAAATTATGTTTGTCGTGAATCATGATAATATTTTAATATAGATTAAATTATTTAAAATAGATTAGGTCTTCAATATAAATAAAAATATTGTATCAGGCTATTTTATTGGCAAGTAGTTAGTTATTAACTTTTTTAACCGACTTAAAAAAAAGGAGGAATTCTCATTTCTACTGAATTTTTAATTAACTTAACTTTTATTTAAAAGCTTGTGTATGCCTTGTTGTCATTTGACGGCGGTTTTTAGTTTTTTCTTAGAAAAATAATTACAAACATACATAAACTCGTTCTTTTTACAATTAAGAAGTTACCACTACATTTTATGTCCATTAAATTCTTCTCAACACTTAATAATTAAGTGTTAAAAAGTGTCACAAATGTAAATAACTGTGAATTAATAGCGTCCACAATTCCATGAAGCTTTCTACAAACACATAAATCGCAATGCACCGCTATTCTCTGCAATTTGCCAATTTATTGCTTCGATACGTAAATTACTAAATTAGTAGTTCAATGAATAAATAATGCATAAATATTAAATAAAAACCACTTTACTTAACACTATCTATACTAATATTATAAAGCTGAGGAGTTTGTTTGTTTGAACGCGCTAATCTCGGGAACTACTGGTCCGATTTGAAAAATTCTTTCGGTGTTAGATAGCCCATTTATCGAGGAAGGTTATAGGCTATATATCATCACGCTACGACCAACAGGAGTGGAGCCACGGGGGTGAAACCGCGCGGAGCAGCTAGTGTTTGAATAAATATCTAGATACATCAAATGGCAAGGATAATCACTCAGTAATTATGAAGAGTATTTTTCGAAATAAGTATTATTTAAAATGAACACCACACATATCTTACCGCGTTTTACCCGCATAGCTCGACCGCTCCTGTTGGTTTTAGCGTGATGATATTATCACTACATAGTATAAAACAAAGTCGCTTTCTCTGTCCCTATGTCCCTTTGTATGCTTAAATCTTTAAAACTACGCAACGGCTTTTGATGCGGTTTTTTTAATAGATAGAGTGATTCAAGAGGAAGGTTTTAGTATATAATTTATTAGGTTTTAGACAAAACGGGCGAAGCCGCGGGCGGTAAGCTAGTATAGCCTATATAATAATAGCCTTCCTCGATAAATGGGCTCTTTATCACCGAATGAACTTTTCAAATCAGACCTTTCCTGAGATTAGCGCGTTCAAACAAACAAACAAACTCTTCAGCTATAATACATATTAGTAATTATAGATGTTCTTAACAAAGATCTGATATTAACATGATTAACTTATTTATAAAATAACATTATTATAGGCAATAAAAGGCAAAAACCTTCAGAAGGTTTGCCTACAAAATAAAGGCAGTACACACTGAAATAAAAACGCCAAAGTTTGCACATGTCTCTGCAATACAGATTGTGTGTAAACAGTCTTATCTATAATAGTACTATGGCTGATAACAATACAGTTACTACCGGGTTTATTTTGATTTGATAGCGAATTTTTCCATGATAATTATTTTCTTTGTTAAATTTTTTAGCATGTCATGACTATCATGTCATGACATAATTCTTATGAACAAGAAAAGTGATATTGGTTAGAGAATAGTAAATGTTATGTGTGATATTGTGTACTTAACGTAATTAATATTTCATATGTGTTATTCTTATAATATACTAGCGGCCCGCCCCGGCTTCGCCCGTGGTACATATGAAAAATAGATTTTGGCCGATTCTCAGACTTACCCGATATGCATAAAAAATTTCATGAGAATCGGTCCAGCCGTTTTGGAGGAGTATGGCAACGAAAACTGTGACACGAGAATTTTATATAATATTAGATGTACTGTGCAAAAAATTCAGTCGAGATATAGATTTATACTCTCTATATGTAACTGTAATGTGTGTGTGTGTGTGTGTGTCTATGGTGTGTGTGAATATATGCGAAAAATGTCCCAATTTGTTTATTTACTTACCCCACTAGGTTATCTAAACGAATTCATTTCTTATCAACAAATATGATAATGCAATACAGTCTAAAAATTTTACGGTACTTTTACATGATTGAAAATATAAAAAAACCACAACCACAACAAAGTGCGAGTCGGACTCGCGTACGAAGGGTTCCGTACTATGGGGAATCCCTTCATATTTTTTTTTAATTTTTGGTATTTCTTGTTATAGCGGCAACGGAAATACGAAACGAACGGACAGACAGCGGATACTTAGTAATAGGGTCCCGTTTTATCCTTTGGGTACGGTACCCTAAAAATATTGCATTGAATTATCTAGATTTCAGTATGAATGTATTCTTAATAGAAAGTTGATAAAAACCACCAATTAAATTACATAACTTTTTGCATTGTGTGAAAATCACTCTCATAGAGGTCGCAAAGACAATCCTACAAGGTAATGAAAGTAACAATGTGCTATGAAATGAATATAAAATGGTGAATCAATCAGAAAATATTAAGTTATATTACTAAATGCTTGATATTCTTTATAATACGACAATAAATATAAGAAAGAATAATATCAGAAGACGAAGTTATAACAACAAAATAAAACTTAAAACTTTTGCCAGACTCTGTAACTCCCGTAATGTTGAAAAAATCCGTAAGGATTCTATTAATTTTTGTTTCTACATCTAATGCTATAAACTTGGATAGGAGAGTTTCAGTAAAACGAGAATAACTCAGAAACTGGTCCAATTTATTTGTACATAACAGTGCATTTATTGAGAGAGTCGCTCTATGTCCAATAGGAAAAAATCATCGACAATTGTTTTTTTTCCAAAAATGGAAAAACTATTCATCTTGAGCCTTGAGAGAAGGCGAAATTGCGTAAGTCAAGTAAGTTAAAATATATCAACGGAATTATTATTTTCTCTCCAGGGAGGACTGGAAATGTCTGCAACACGGACATCCAGTGTCCAGACAATGCTTTCTGCAAGCAGAGCAGCTACTGCGTCTGCAAGGATGGCTTCGTGTACGCGGCTGTTAACAGCACACATAAAGGATGCTTGAAAGGTGAGAATGTAGTATCTTAATGAGGCGGAGTAGGAAGGAATTGGTAAGGTAGGATAGGATATCATGTCTTTTATTGGTGAGGCTAGATAAGAAACTTTCAAAATCTTATGTTAAAGTGTAACGATGCTTTGGACAAATATGCCATATATTAACCACAATAATAAAATTGATTCTCACTCTATTTCAAATTGCCTTAAGGACACTGCACCAAAAGAGCTATCAAGAGTTTGTTGAAACTTGTAGGTAATAT
Source organism: Colias nastes (assembly GCA_907164665.1). NCBI lineage: Eukaryota > Metazoa > Arthropoda > Insecta > Lepidoptera > Pieridae > Colias > Colias nastes. Next base: position 45,973 of record CAJQZM010038708.1, read on the forward strand.
TATGTTGACAATCATCAAGCATCCAATTTTTTCAGCCTTGCCTATATTATTAGTTAGTTCCTTTTTTAATAACTGTTTAAAGTTTTAGGCTTAATTTTATGTTTTCATCTCCATACTTCAGCTACGCCCAAACTGAATTTTATCAAACATATTCAAACTCAAACCCAAACATTTATTTATTCAATTAGACTACTTTTAGTAGCACTTTCGAATCGTCATTACATAAGTATTTTTAACATTTACCACCGATTCGGAAAGCAGTACCTATGGAGAAGAACCGGCAAGAAACTCCATAGTTGCTCTTTTAAAATCATGTCAATATTACATAATATGTAACTTATATCTAACTACATAATATATTATAATATGCCAAAGAACTGTCCTGCGGTTCTTACGCGACAACCCTCCATGGATTTTCATCTTCCATATTCGTCATTAAATGCTCAAGGATATGGCAAATTAACAGTACAGTACAGTACAGTTCTATAACTTGCAGAGGCACGCAACGGCGAGGCATGTGTACAGCACATCCAATGCCACTCCACGATGGGTGTGCACTCCGAGTGCGTAGACGGCACGTGCGCGTGCGCAACCGGCGCACATCTGGATACCGACCGATGCTATGAAAGCGCTGGTATGTACAGACCTACTCACACTTACATACACACACACGTATGTGCTTCTAACACACACGAGGACAGACAACAGAGATGTCCAAGGAACAGAATGTAATAGGAGTTTGAAGCCCAGTAAATAGCTCGACCTTGAAGTACCGTACAAGTAGTGTCTTATAAATTGCGTTTTGTGTAGGTAGTGCAATATAGGCGTTCTATTGTTTGAATTAGCTTAAGAGGAGGCTCCCTTTTTCATTTCTGGCACTGAGAGACCGGTTACGGTACTAGACGCTAATATAGCCGTAATAAAGTTGAATATCGCGTGCGCTCTTTGATCGCGTTCGAGCTCGAAAAGTAAGTCTCAATTCTTATTTCGTTTATAACTAAAGTAATAATTGATCTAGAGAAAAAATATCTTGGTATTCGATAGTAAACTCTATTTTCTTACTGTTAACATTTATTTTAGACATAAAGTCCAAGTAAATCTTTAAAAAAATGTAATAATCCTTAAAAAAGGCATAATTTTTGAATAAAAAATGAATCGAGCGAAAATGTTACAATTACGTAACTGTCTTGTAGACCGAAAGAAAAAGACCCAATAAATCATATACTAAAGTTCCATTTTGATTGTATGTGTGCCTGTTTCAGAATATGTATGCAAATTCACATAAAATTTAGGGAGCTTCCCCTTAATACACATAATAAGCTACATCTAGCACGTGAGATCCATCATTATTTGCAAAACAATCACGATAATTTGCAAAACTTTTAGCGTTACACAAATAACTAATTACATACTTAAATTGACGTCATATTTCACTAATTCATAAATTTTCCCATTCCAGTGGTCGGTGAGCGCTGTGTGGTAGATCAGAACTGTTATCTTGGTGAGCCAGGACCGGAGCGACAGGCGTTCTGTGTGCGAGGGTATTGTACTTGCCAGCTGCAGTTCAGTCCAAGGGATAATGGGACTAGGTGAGTTGTTAATAGAGTTGAGTTTTGAATGATAAACTTAAAGGAGGTTATCATTCAGGTATTTTAAAAGGTATCATGAGTCCAAGGGGTAGTTGGACGGTGCGCCCTAATAAAAATAGTAGATGGTAGTCATGGTAGTCACTTATTAGAAATTAAATTACATAGAACTGTAGATTTTATTTTATGATAGATGAAAACAAGCACCAAAAACACACGTTTAGACAACTCTAGGGCTATTCTAAGCAAGTTTTACACAGAAAGGCTATCACATTAACCTGTTTGGCTGATTGAAGACGGCTTATACGATTGGACAGTCAAATATGACAAAATGTTTCAGAAGGATTAGGTTCTGATATCGTTTCCTAAATATAAGACATTGGCATAAACTTTGGTCCGTGGAAATTGGCCTTAGAAGTCCTTTCGGCTTAAAGATTATTTAAGAAGCAGTTCATTTAAGAAGCAGTTCATTTAACATCTCAATCCTTTTTCCACAGATGTGTCCGCGATGCCCTTCTAGGCGAGCAGTGTGAGGACAACCTTCAATGCGCAGGGCCAGGGCTTGAGTGTCGCGGCACTTGCCGGTGTAGAGACAACTGGGTCGCGCAGGAGGATATCAACGCTTGTGTGGAGTGTGAGTTTTTAAGCTATTGTATAGCTTCTATCGCGGTCCTTGAGCGCGGGGACCGAATCGAAAAATTCCGTAACGAAAATACCTCACGCTCCCCACTCCGACGGGCTCGGAGGTGTGGCTTGAAGGCATGCTATGCAATAGCTTTACCGCGGCAGTCCCCGAGTGCCACACGTCTTTTTTAATGTTTAGTGTGAGTGGTCGTGGGCAACTCTGTGAGACAACCTGTAGTGCCAGACATTTACCCATGTGTGGAGTGTGAGTTGTTTAGTGTTTATTATTTAATTTGTTTTGTCTTTCTTATAATTCGCTTATAACCCTATAAAGCAGTCTTATGTGACATTAAATGTACGAATTTGTGTTCATGTAGCGAAAAAGTGAACACTTGTGAATTTGCATATTATTCGTGTGACCGTTATTAGGAATTAACAATAAAACTTGACCAAATAAATATACGTTTTGTTTGCAAATATCTACATCTTGTTAACTAGATAATATTTCCCTACAAATGATCAAGTTTTTTCATAAAAATGATAATTTTTACACGTATATTTGTCTATCTACAGCCGCGAAACAGCTAAACGATGCGTGCCAATACGATGTGCAATGCGACGCTCTATCCGGTGTACCGGAAGCTCGATCAACCGGCGCTGCATTATGTTTGGGAGGTGCCTGCGCTTGCGCATATAATGCAAGGCCTGTTGGGAATCCTGCGCATTGTTGGCATACTAGACGACCCGGACAGGAGTGTGTTAGGGATGAGGTGAGAAAAGAAAAAAAAATAAAAAAAAATTGCGGGTAGATAAGAATGAGGTAGGTGTTTTTTAGTATAAGAGCACAGGAGTATGTAAGAATATGATAGGTGTACTTATTTATGAGGTGGGAAAGAAAAAAAATTTTTTTGGTACATTTACGGGTAGATAGGAATGAGGCAGTTTTTTTTGTTGTAGAATGTAGAGCATAGGACTGATGGTAGAACAGGGTAGGTATAATCATAGCTGCTGCGGAGTTAGGTCTCGGCGGTAAATAAGCGTGCGCATATTATGACAGCACAGGAGGCCTGTTTTCAACCCTGTTAGTAGATTATGACGTGTTAGGGATGAGGTAGAATTCGTTTTTCTATAATTGTGTTTACAGATTTTTTGATTTCAGATATTACATTTTTAATTAATTGTGTAGGTATTTGTGTATGATACTTGGTATGCAGTGTCTGTAATTAATTAGTTTGATGGAATAGACATATTGTGTAAGATTTTGGAAGTGTAAAAAAAAAATAAAAAATCGGATTTCAATTTCTAAAAATTTATTTCTACATTTCAACATAATATAAATAACTTATAATTAATTCATTTAAAAAAAATACTACACTTACATTACATATAATTAAAACCTAGAACATTTTACTTACTTAGATATTTTATACAACATTCTATATACAATTAACATGACTACAAATCACAAATTCCCATTACTTACATTACAAATAAAAATTATTTCACTATAAATTCTATACGCATAATACAACTTTTTAAAGCTTTCAACAACAATAACTAATTGTATATCATATCACATGCTTTTGTATTTAAACTCTTAAAAATACCACGTCTCTATCAAATCTAATATTTATTTCCCTGATATACCTACTCAACAATAAAATTATTAAATCTTCTTTTTAAATAAATACAATATATTTCCAGGAATGTGTATCTGAAGAAGATGAGCCAGGTTATTGCCTAGCTGGTAGATGTACTTGCAAGACTTGTTCACCAGACGCTAATGACTTCGGTGGAGCTAGCACGTTATCTCGCCCGCCAATTTACATCGCCGCCATCTTGTGCGCCGCCATCTTGAGACACTAGCCGCCATCTTGCGGAACTGTCAAAGTGACATTACAAGTGTCATTCGTGTTCGGATACGTGTAATGAAATAATACCAGTGTTGGTAGTTATAATAATTCTGAATTGTTATTTTTTTTATTGTGCAAACATGTTTTTCATTCGGCCTTTGCGCAGTTAGAAGCTAGTTGTTGATTATGGATGTTGTTAGTTTCAAAGTTTATTATAAGTTGTAAATAATATAAAATGTTGACTAATGGTTGTTGTTATGTATTTTAAGTCGAGATTATAACAGTTCTTCCGATAATGCAGTATTTTTCGAGTGCAATTTTACGATGTTGAAAACAATATAATAATCCTGGGTAGATGAAGCCAAAGAGAATGTACACAATCGAACGAGTGTAAATAAAGTATTTATTTTACTGAATAAATAGTTTTATTTTACACCTTATTTATCTTAAGTAATTAATAGTCTTCAAAAAGGGGTTATAATTTGGACACATGTGTAGGTATTTAGTTCTTAAGATATGGAAAAAAATGTTAACTTTGATGAGTTCCATTAACAACTGCATGTTCCTAAATATAATTTAAAGTACACATACATTAGTAATATAAAACACAATTACCATCACTCCGTTTCTCTCTATACGTCATGGCCATGTCATTCGAACTTGTACAAGAGGCTTGGAAAGCCCTCCTCACACTGGGGGATGCTGCGGAGTACACCAGAGGGTTGAGTGCTGAGTTCAGGTAGCCCAGCCATGTGCACCACTGCCAGGTTGTATCCCAGACACAATCGAAGAGGGAATCTGGTGAAAGATAGCAATATTCATAACTTGAGAATCTGTAAAGATGAGTTGAGCCATAGCAAGATACAACTTGTAAGGTAATTTCGGTTAAAACTTTAGAAAATAAGAATAAAGTAACATAGAAGTTAAGAAATATGGAATCTGTATTGTTTGGTGAGTCAGATATGAGCATTGTCTATTTTACCTCAAAGACCAATTGCTTTGAGCGAAGATATACCTCACTACTGGTAATAGTAAGATGCATTATGTGAAATGCGTGTTAGTGAAACTCCTGTCGTCACTGATATGCTATTCGACACAATAGATTTTAACGACAGATTTAATATACCTGTATAAAAATGACATACCTACAGGCAACATGACAAAAAATGGTGTCCAGCACACTAAGAACAGCCCCATCAGCTTGATAATGGTGCGAGTGGCGCGGCGCTGCCGGGACATGAACCCACGACTGCAATCATTTAAGTTATTACATACACACGAATTTATTTCCAAAGTAACTTATATGGTGAAAGAGACAAATTTCCTAATACCAAGTATCTAATTGTGTTTAAAGTTGTTATATTTTTTTTTGCTATATAAATTACTAGCTGCTCCGCGCGGTTTTACTCCCGTGGCTCCACTCCTGTTGGTCGTAGCGTGATGATATAATATAGCCTATAGCCTTCCTCGATAAATGAGCTATCTAACACCGAAAGAATTTTTCAAATCCGACCAGTAGTTCCCAAGATTAGCGCATTCAAACAAACAAACAAACTCTTCAGCTTTATAATGTTAGTATAGATTTGAGACACTGAAATTAAACTCTAACAAAATAAAGGTAAGTAAGAAGTAATACAGTTACCTACATATTATACAAAGATAAATAAAGTAACTCACAAGGCACGAGGTGATTTCAATGGCGACGGAATAGGAATTCTCTTCGATGTTCCTGGAATATTTAATTTGCGCCCTTTTGGTGTTGAATATCTAAAAATTGAATTGAAATAGGATTTAAAGGTTAAAATGTACTTTATAGGGCGTCGAGTTGAGTGTCGCAATTTTTTTTGTGGTTAGCTATTGTCCTATGGAACCCAAATCTGAAATTTCATTTTTAGGAAACTTTTAGTTTTTGAGTTACGAAATTTTGAAAATCGGAAAATTACTATAGAAAGTTAGTCCATCTTGTTTTTGTTACGCATATTTATTGTTTTGACCGGAGTTTTGTGTCCGTTGCCTTCCTAATTTATAATGTCGACAAAAAAAAATGAAAAACGAATTTCAATGCGAAAAAAATCTGTGTTACCTCATAAAGTGAAAATTGAAATGCTTAATCGTTTACGTCTTGGAGAGTCGTTTGCATCCATGTCACGTACATTCAATGTCAACGAATCAACTGTACGATCGATAAAAAAATCCGAAGATAAAATAAGGTCGTCTGTAGCTTCTACTTCACTGTCAGCGAAAATTGTTCGTGATCCAGCAATAGAAAAAATGGAAGCGGCCTTGTCATTATGGATCGAAGACCGCAACCTAAAAAGGGTGCCTCTGAGTGGTCCAATGGTCCGGGAGAAGGCGCGTCTTTACGCACATTTTAAAGAACCTGGTGGTAGTTGTGGTGAATGTACAGATGGAGGAGGATTTCAAGCATCGGAAGGTTGGTTCAATAAATTTAAAGTGCGACAATCATTGCATAGCCTTAAAGTTGATGGAAAATCTGCATCGGCTGATACTGCTGTAGCAGAAAAATATCAGCAAGAATCTGCAAACCTGATAGCTAGTGGAGGATATACGCCTGAACATTAAGTATTGTTAATATCATATAGCAATATTCTTGTTTCATTTATTTACACATACCTTGGCACTTCATTAGAATTGAGATCCTGAGTAGATTCAGGGACCGGAGTAGGATTGGTGCCAGGTTTGTTCGGTGTTTGAGTCTGTAAAAGACAGTGAATATACCTACTGCATAAAACATGGCGTAACACTGTAATTCTGTTGTGTTTGTCTTTATTTCTTTATAATTAGGTAATCTTTAAAAAAAATATTAATCCGTGTTATTCCTAAGAATAATGTATTTTTTTAAGTTTTTATCCCGGTAATAGAACTATATAGGTATAATACCTGTATATTAGTGTTCGGTGATCGACCCCTATGCACACGTATTGGAGGAGGGGCCGCCAGCGCACGAAGTATATATCCATACATTACTATCATCATGCCCGCTGGCAGGTAGAACGAGAACGATATACTGAAAAACACGTAGCTGGAAAAGGACAAAATATTTCGGTTTTAACCATTATCATACACTATAGATGATGAAAATGACTGACTGAGACTGACTATAAAATAAATAAATGATTTGATTTGATTTTGACTGAGATGAGACTGAATTTTTTATACTTATAGGTACATAAATCTTAAGGATTATACACATATACATACCCAATATTAGTGTTAACAGTACATGCTTTAGCCATTTCTCCCGGATGAAAGTGTCGTGGTGAAGGTATGAACGCAGTTGGCAGCGCCACCGCACTGGCAATCGGCCAGACGGCATAGGCAAGTAGTCTGGCCTTCTCGCCGCGTCTGGCTCGAGCAAGCGGCGCTGTAATGCCAGACCAACGTTCCCAGCCGAGCACACAGAGGGACAGGATGGACGCAGTGCAGCATAACACGTCCATTGTGCTCCAGAACGCGCAAACCATGCGGGCTGAAACATATGTTATTCAGTGTAGTAACTGCAGACGCCCGTCACAAAGGCAGCATTAATTCAATATTTCATGCGAATGTAATAACTTTAATAAAATTAAATTATTCTTATTCCATATAATGATGTTCACATTAAAATCGGTCTGAAATTTTCACAAAAACAATGAAACAAAAAAAATCACACTAACGATGGGCCAGACGGAATAGGCTAAAAGTCTGGTTACCTCGCCGCCATCATCAACGTTTTATATCTTGACTTTATTCTCCACTAACGATAGCTTTCATTCTAAACACAAATATTACAATAAAAGCACTCACGTAAATGAAACACAAACAGCTCTCTAGCCGCCGCAATGGGCAGCACCACCAGACCCACCAAGAGGTCTGCTACAACCAGACTGGTCAGCGGGAAGTGTGTGGGAGACCGCTTCACCTTGCACAGCGCTATCACCACTGAGAGATTCCCGATCACGGTTGCCACGGTGATGATGGCCATGACCGTAGCGAACACCCACCATCCTGTTGTTACTTCGCCTCGTGGGTGCACTGTTCTGTCAGAGTCGGTTAAGTTGTGTAGCGAAGAAAATGAGGACCATTTGCGTATTACCTAATTAGGTTAGTTTTAATTACAAGTAAAAAAATGTTTATCCAATAAGATGTCTCGTTCATGTTCATGTAAATCTGTTTTCAATAACAAATTACAAACCTAGTAAACAATACTTAATTTAATATTTTAAAAACATAGCAGCTCTTATTTTCTTTTGAATGATTATTCAACAGTATAATAAGAAGAATAAGAAAAAGTTTAGCTTTTTTATAGTTTCACTTGATGCGATGGAAGTAAGACCATAAAAGTAAGTTGGGAGAAGTAAGATTTCCTCTATGTACAAAGTGTATATAAATAAGCCAGATTTAATATTCTTTCATACATAATATCATGTATAAGAAGCATCAATTGAATTATCCAGTATTTTGTAGTTTCTGTGAGATAATATAACATAATTAAACGGAGATGTAAGATTTAGGATGAAAGTATTCTCTGCATAGTATATTATTGTTTTAACCCTTTGAAACCTACTCATAATCAATTAGGAAATTTATTTACCCTATGTTAATTAGTTAATGTTATTGATGATACTCTAAATAAAAGTCTGCATTCATACAAATAACTTTATAACAATATCAAAGCTTCATTGATAACATTCAAGAAATCAAAACACTTTCCGTCGTACCTATTCATTTAAAAATAATAAAAATAAAAATTATCGTAATATATATTTACTTACTTTATCAAATTACAAATTTATCGAAAGCATTTATTATGAACTATTAATTCATTTCACATAATAAACCGTTTATTAATCAGTCATTTGATTACATTGAAATTACTATTTTATATGAAGAGGGTATTTTCAAGTTTTAGTGACATTTGCATAGAATTCAAATGCAAATGTAAAATATAAGTCTTAATCAGTAATTGAATTGATTGACATTTGTTTTTCTTTATCAAATACATAAAGTTATAAAATCCATATTTTTGTTTGTCATGTAATATTCGTTTACATATTATATTATGTATTTTAAAATAAATAATAATATTAGGTACTATAGATGGCGCTCATTTCAATAAATTGTCTATGACTGATTAATGACTAATGGAAAAATATTGCACATTAAAACAATACAACAATATCATCTCATCAAATCTCTTTTGATTTATAATTTATAATAATAGAACTTTCAGATGCAATTTCGAAATATTTCCTAAGTATTTGTGAATCTCTAAAAGCTTATGAATATAGAAAAGAAACTCTTGGAATACTAATACTTTATACTATATATTTTCTCGTGATTTAAATTATTGTAAAAATCTTGATAAGGGTTATGAAGTAAATAAACAACGTTATAAAATTTATTCCTTTATTGTCAGTTACGGGGAAAATATTTAAAAATCTATTCTCCTCACATATTAAACTCTTACAAAGAAATGCATTCCATAAAAATAATGATAAAATTTATTTACAGGCGACTTAAAACTATCACTATATCTGTAATTTGATACAATACTTGAAGGCACAGATTTGAAGATCATGCAAGATACATTATATATTATTGTGCCCGATTTACAATTAAGAACCTTCCGTAAAAACGGTCGGTTTTACAATTTCTTTAAATATTTTAAATATTTAAACAAACACATTACATTGTTTATTTGTGTAAAACTGTACTTTTAACAAGCATTTTTGTTATTTTTCGCAATTTCTGTAAATTACCATTATATTTTATATAAACCAAGTGTAGAATAAATAAACAATGAACGTGTGTTTGTTTAAATACCATACAAACATACAAATTAAGAAGTAACATTTCTACCAAGTATAATTCATTAAAATAAAAACGCTGTAAAATTTACTAATACATGAGTGTATTTTATGAGAAAAATATTGTTTGTACTTACGCGGTTATCTTTAGGATTACAATTTATGAATGCATTAGGAAGCCCGCGTTTCTTATACCCTAGCTTAGATGTGACGTCGTTTCCATGGCAACGGATAATTTAACTTTTAGGCTAGTCAAATTAATTTAAAATTATATCTAGGACACTAATTGATATAGCCTAATTTTAAAGTTTGATTACTGGGAAGATCATGAGTAATAAATTTCTAGACGAAATATAACAGTTTTCGAACACAAATTTATAAAAATACATATATTGTTAAAATATTACAAACGGAACGTGTTACGCTTGGAATGTGCTACGAAAGAATGTAAGTATCATGGAATGTAAAATAATGCATTTAGCGATTAATGGAATTTCATTTTGAAAACACAATAAATCTTACACAATAATAACAATAAAAACACTAAATTTGTACTAAAATCAACAACCAAACCATGGAATCGACGTCATCTATGACCCATTTCTTCACATTGTTAAATAATTCGTTTTCCCTACCGCTGAATTTTGACAATTCTCATGACAAAAATCATCAAATCCAACTTTGTAAAAGACAAATTAAATTATTTTATATAAATGGATCATTATTGAGGGTACCATACAACCTGATTGGCACATACGATGACACAAACAAACTTACATTACGCTAATTATTATTAAATATAGTTTATTTACATAGGCGCATTATAATAATATGATACAAATGGAGTAATTGAGCATGGTCCCGAAGTAAAGCGATGGAATGATGAGATCTCGTACTTATTGTACTGGAGTTTTTGAGGTGACGTTTTTTCCTTTTTAATTACGTTATAGTTAATTATAGTAATAATTTATCTGTATTTTAGTTCTTTAAAGTATGAGAAATAGTTTTAACTGTGTGATATGTATAAATGGAGTAATTCTTGTAAAAAACATTCTACTAATATTTAATTTAAATTTTAAATTCTTAAAGTATGAGAAATTGTTTTAACTTTAAGTTAATCTCGTAAAAAAAACATGAAATAAAAGTAATTTATTCAACAAGGCTTCTATGATATGATAAAACCTATGGAATGATGAAATACGAATCAATTTTTATTTATATTTGTATATTAATCTTGATTGTAGATCGAAGTTTGAATTGTAATTTGATGCAATTAATTTTAATTTCATGAACATTCAATTTGCTGCTTTTTACTATAACTTAACAAAAAATGTAGTCTTTTAAAATCTTAACAATAGTTTTTCGTCACCTCAGGTCGTAACAATTGGAAGCGATATTGGAATGATTCAGAATGAGCGGAAAACAACATAATAAACAACAACTAACATTGACGCCTGTCGTATAAAAGTTTAAATATTCAATTTATAAAAGAGGCTTCAATCTCAGCTTTATAATTTAACGACTTACCTAAGAATATCTTAATAAAAATCTACATACAAAGTACATTACGTGCTAAATCACACATAAATTATTTTTTACGAAATCTCGCAAAACAATCTCATAAGCAGATTATGTTTAAAAACACGATCTTCAACAAACACAACAACGTCACGTTTCAAATGTTTTGGTGTATTCTCGATTTAAAACATTACACAATTTACAATTTTCTGTTTTTATTATTCGTAGTACAATTAAGAGCCGATTTTTCAATCCTTGGTTAAAATTTATCCGTCCAGTAAAATACGAAGATATTAAAATGTCACCTGTAAACTGTCAAATACGGACAATTACAATACATTTTTGAAATGGTAGTTTAATACGTTATTCGATGAATAAGTTATAACCAAGGATTGAAAAATCAGCCCTTAGTCGTGATATAAAACATTGTAATAAATTACTAAGCCGCTATGCGTCTTCGTTAATTTCATGAAAATACACCAAATTTCACAATCGTCCTTAACTACGTCATGGCTGTACAAATCAGTCTATACTACGGCACTAGCACCTTCACAGTTACATCTACGGTGCTAATAATTTAAAAAAATAAACGCAGTTCTTAATTTAAAAAGGCAGTATCATCTTTACGGCTAAAGATTAAAAAGAATCCACGTTCCTAATTTAAATACGGCATCTGAATGAGAAATGGCAAAGTAAAATACGAAGTCGAATTCCTTTTATAGAACCGACGCGTTCTTAATTCGAATCGCCAATTTAAAGAGCAAAAAACGTTAGATTAACCGCCAATAGAATATTGAACGTTCTATTTTTAAATGTAGATGGCTTCTGTTGCTCCTTTGTTCGCTTGTTGCATGTCGTTAGGGGACAACGCGGCCCGATCTGACCAATCAGAGTGCGGGGATTGCGTGAGGGGGGTTTGGGGCGAGGGGGTGGACCACTGGTCGGGGGACTCGGGGGAGGGGGTGGGGAACGTGTCGCCCATGCCCCAGCTGCCGTACAGACCTGCAAATAAGATGCAAATATGAATATTTATTTTATTTTTAACAATAAACGTTGCCATTGCCATGCCAACGTACTGTCTAATAACTAACATTTGCAATAATGTATCAAATATAAAGTTTGATAATTTCTCATACGTTTCAGACCGAAAGTGCTTATATAACTTATACAAAGTTACACTATTATGCAATGTTGTCTATAAATCATTCTTGTACCTTTATCATAAAATCTAACATAGCTTGGTTGCAAAAAGAGCAATCTAAAACATTGAGGGCATGACAAGAAGTTTGCTCAGTATAAACTAGTATTCTAATCATTAGTAAATGAATACTAGTAAATTAATATTGTCAGTTGTTGTTTGTTTGTGAACAAATGTTTGTCTATATCTAATATAAAACTTACCGGACATAATATTGGTGATAGCCGGGTGATGAGCTTGTGCGTGTGAGAGCGCTGCTGCGTGTGACATCACCGCTTGGAGTTGCGCGTTGTGTTGACCGTTCGCACCTATGGGATAAAATAATTAATTTAGGAAATATAGCAATTATTTATCTGTCATAATATGGTTATATTCTTAAAAAAATATTTTATTGCTTCTCATATTATCACATTACATTGGATTACACAGCACATAATATTGTTGTTGATTATACAAAAAGCAAAAGGCTGCGTCTCAGCTATTCCTCTCCAAAACAGCTCTGTTTTTCAGACGCCCCTTCAAGGCATTTAAAATTTGTATTTATAAATCTTGAGAGGAATAACTTGTCAGAAATGAATATTACATCATATAAAATTTGCACAGCTAACGTTGAAATTCTAAAAGGATACAAGGATACATTTAAGATACAGTATGTAATAAAAAGTTATTATATGGGTATATAAGGTGTGCTTTTGACGTCAGCAGCGACGGCCATGACTTGAGGATGAGGATGAGGATACTTGAGGATGGGGATGGCGATACTTGAGGATGGGGATGGCGATACTTGAGGATGGGGATGGGGATACTTGAGGATGGGGATGGGGATACTTGAGGATGGGGATGGCGATACTTGAGGATGGGGATGGGGATACTTGAGGATGGGGATGGGGATACTTGGGGATGGGGATACTTGAGGATGGGAATGGAGGGATGCGATACGTACTTAGGTGTGCGAGCGCGGAGTAAGCAGCGGCGTCCAGCTGGTGCTGGTGGTGTTGGCGCAGCGCAGCCATGTGCGCCGGGGACGTGGGGAGAGACGGCCGGGACTTGCCCGGGGATGGGGAGCCTGGGGATTAAAAAATTAATTAAGTATATTTTCGTTTTTTAACACATCCAAAATAGACAGGCTGGCGATAAGCTTTATGTCCTTTTAGACCAAGATTTTTTTTCTAGGTCTGTCGTATCAATCGATTCGACTACGTATTCGTATTAAACGTAAAGAATGAAAAGTACGGTAACTAGATGAAAAAAGTTACATCTTTTTGAAAACAATTACTTACTTTGAAATAAAGTTAAAACATTTTTTACGAAACACCTATGATATTACAAAATCTGAATCAATTTTTCCTAATATAAGTAATTTTCTATAGAATTTAATTATTTTCATGAAAAATTAAACCGCCTTCTTATTGTCAGAAGTATACAAAATTTAAATTCAGGCATCAGCTTTCAAATCATGAATCGGTCGAAGGTCTGAAGTAAACCCAAGAAACAGTCGAAAAATTGAGGTTCTAAACCTCAATTTTTTCAAGTGGTCGATACTTAACAAATCAAAAAAAGACGTGTGGCACTCGGGGACTGCCGCGGTAAAGCTATTGCATGCTATGCCTTCAAGCCACACCTCCGCCCGTCGGAGTGGGGAGCGTGAGGTTTTTTTCGTTACGGAATTTCTGGAATCGGTCCTCGCGATGAAGGCCCGCGATAGAAGCTATGCAATAGATTAAAAACTTACCGATGTATGCATGCGGCGAGGTGGTGTGGTTGCTGTGCGCGGGCGAGTGGTTGGAGTATGGCGGGGACAGCGAAGCGCCGGCGCCGCCGCCGAACTGCAGGGCGCCGCCCGACTGTCGGGAATATATATTTATTATTATGAGTGTTTTTGTGAGGTTTCAATATAATTGTGAGAACATATTAGTAGAATTTATTAATGTTATATATATTGAATAGCAAATATGGTCCATGAAGTGGATTCTGGATATACTATCTAAGGATTAGTATCGTAGATTATCGAGGTATCAATAATCTCAGCTATGAAAATGCTTATCTAAAATTGTGATTTTGATTAAAACTAAGTCAATTATTGATTAAAATTAGATTTATGAAATGAAATATAATTTTTATAAACTTTGAATCGACAGCACGCCTAGTAAGATTTTTGCGATGAAACCTAAATAATTTGTTAAAATAAAAGTGTCTTTTATCTCTTCTTATACAAATTGCAGATAAACAATACACATTTTATTGTGACACATGTACAAAAAAAATAATTAAAAATGAATAAAACGAACCTTAACGCAGTCTTCGTAGCTGGGCGGCTGCTTGTGCACCAACTCCATACCCGGGAACTGCGCCATCGCGTTCGAGTATAGAGACGTCGCGTCGTACGGCGACGGCAAATCCTACGACAACATAAGTAATTATTTAGTAAATACATATAAAACAATGTAAAATTGGCAATTTATCCAGAGTCGATAAATTGAAAAATAAAACTCAAACGTGTTACAGTTTTTGACGTGACAACGTCTTATAATTCGATAAAGCCGGCTGCACGCACGAAAAAACATGACTCATGCGGCGTTACCTCGCTCTGACTCATCTGAGGCGTTCCATGTAAGGCTTGAAGTGCGAGCGAGAGCGCGGAACGAGCGACAAAGAAGCACAATCGGACGTTGTCACGTTCAACTATCGTCAGTAAACCGACTTTACAGACAACCAATTTTTTTAAACAGAATTTATACCCCTAAAGGTGGATGATTTATGGAGATATGTACATTTTTGTGATATTGTATATTTTAATACCCAAATTTTCAGTATTGTAACAAAAAAAATAGCTTTGCACATTGAAGGAAACAATCCGACTTCCTAAAAGCAGTGATAATTAAATAATTTAATATATAGTAGCGAAAATTTTATAATAAGATCTAAAGAAATGAATGCTTACCTGTAAATTTTGTAGCGGAGATTCAACAGGGCTCAAACTGAAGCCGAGACTTTCCACGCTTTGTGGCACTTCTTGTGCCACTTTCTTATTACTCTTTTTTACACTTGGTTTCCTGTAAAATAAAACATAATATATTTTTCGGTTTATATATTACCGGATGTAAGATCTCTTTTCTACGCGTTGTAATAACACTAAATATTATTTTGGTAATAGACCTATTAAATAAATGTAATAATAACATTAAACATTATTGAGTCTTCTTTGTCAATTTCTGTGTGTATAATATTTGTATACAACTTGAAACACAATATATTTAAGATAAACAATATTTTATTACAAACTTGCTTATCCTTCAAGGAAATGTTTAAACATGAGAAATCAGAAAGAAAATACATTTATTTATAAAAACAAGAAAAAAAAAGACGTGTGGCACTCGGGGACTGCCGCGGTAAAGCTATTGCATGCTATGCCTTCAAGCCACACCTCCGAGCCCGTCGGAGTGGGGAGCGTGAGGTTTTTTCGTTACGGAATTTCTCGATTCGGTCTCCGCGCTCAAGGCCCGCGATAGAAGCTATACAATAGCTTAAAAAAAGCAATGAATAATATAAATTACTAAATCCTATCCTACTAGATCCAACTTCCTACTAATAAATGCGAAAGTTTGTGAGGATGGATGTGTATGTGTGTGTTTGTTACTCTTTCACACAAATACTACTGAACCGATTACAATGAAACGCACATATAGAGGGTAACTTGGATTAAGACATAGGGTAGGTTTTATCCCGGAATTCTCACGGCAACGGGAACTATGCGGGATTTTCTTTGAAAACGCGGGCGAAGCCGCGGGCGGAAAGCTAGTGTATAATATATTCCAACATACCGTCGTATCTGTGAAGCCTGCAAGTTATTATCGTACTGATCCTGCGGGCTGTCGGGCCCCACTTTAGCGCGGGGCTTCTTCGGCTTGCCCTTAGTGGCTGTAGCGCTTATCACTGTAGGCTGGCTTATCAGTTGCGGGTGGGGGTTTGGTGATGCTGTAAGAAAGATTAGTTTAATTAGGTATATTTTGAAAAAAAACAAGCTGTTTGTGTTGTGTTGTCAAGCATTTGGGAGGTAATACTTGAAAAAGTAAGATTTTGAATAAGCTCCTGTTAGGTATAAGGCAACATGTGTACTTGTGTATTTTTTAAGTCAAAGTTTCTTTAAAAGTTAGGTTGTCTTTAAAAGTTAGATTATTGAAAGTTAGGTTGATCTGCACATAGTATATTATACGATGTTAATATACTACATGGCATGCTTGGCTGCACTACTGCATTAAATAGATTGTTTTAAATTGAAAAACATAGTGGTCAATATACCATTATTTTACTGTATTCGAATATATGATTAAAAACTGTTCTATTCAAAAATTCTGAAACATTTTTAGCTTAGGCCAATAAATGTTGCCAATAATTATTCTGTCAAGCGCTTTGTCTCACCCATTATAAAAAAGTAAACTACCCCATCAAAATATTTCTACACCCTTTACAAAACCTATTCGCTATACAAAACCTATTAGTGCTATTCATAAAGAACACATGAACGAAGTGTCTTCGCCTTAATAGAGACATTAAGAAAAGTGTTAATGGACACGTTCTTAGACATACTTTACCTAGCAAATTAAGTTAGATTTATATTACTCATTAGCCTATAGTGTAAGGCTAGATCTTAATTTTCAATAATGATACCCTAGTTAGGTTCATTATTTTAGGTAAAAAAAAAAAAATATTTCTACATCCATCACATTACAAAACCACTTACTCATAAGATGATGATGCTGCGGGCGCACACAGTGTTCATCCAACAATCTTACAATATCATCGTGCATTCGTTCCTGAGCCACATCTCTTGGGAGTCTGTCCATGTGATCTGTGATCTCTCTGTTAGCGAGTGCGTCCAGGAGAGCTTTACACGCCCCGTAGGAGCCTTCACGGGCGCCGAGGAAGAGGGGGGTTTCGTCCTGGAAGGTAAAAGTGTGTTAGAAAAAAAGAAAATAGAAAAAATGATTGAGAATAGTATATTCTCGGAACGTGTCGTGCTATAGTTGAAAATAAAAAAAAAATAGGAAGGAGTAGCTGTCAAAAATCAAAGAGTACTAGAGTAAAAACAACTGTTTTAATTAATGATACTACTACTATACTTCTACGATTACATCTACTATTTCTATATTACTACTTCTAACTAAATAGACTACGTACTAATTACTAACTAGTCGTAAAAATAAAGCTATATGATTTTTAACAAATTTATATTCAATAGTACGGTCTATATATCATAATATCATCGTTCGTTCGCTCCTGAGCCACATCTCGTGGGAGTCACAAACGTGGTAACATACAATGCACGTTGAGGACGGATGAAAAGATTGTTATATCAGCATGTGCGTTTAATTGCGTATTACATCTTCCACCATACCCTCAATATAAAACTTCCCTCTTTCTTACCTTATCATCCTGCGCATCTCTATTAGCCCCATGGACCAACAGAACATTGACAGCATCCACATTGTTGACAGCAGCTGCCCAGTGTAGTGCTGTCTTCCCGCTGTTATCTGCTGCGTTTATATCAGCATCTGCGTTTATTAGGTCTTCCACCATGCCTTCTATGGCCAGTCTGTGGGGAAAAACGATTATTTAGAACGTTTTTTTTTTTGGGTATTTCTTCAAAAAATATCCCTACGTATCAGTAGGGATATTTTTTCATAATAATGATGCGGCTTTGAGTTAAATATTTGGACCAAAAAGGGCATTTGATTTATGTAATTCAATATTATAGCAAAATGACTCCGAGATATGAGAAATTAATAATAAGTTAAGTAAAAACTTTAGGATATGTTATGTGTGAACATAAACTGTTTTACAGATCACATTTCATATTAACCACACTAAAATAAAATTATAAGGGAGAGACTACATCTCTTTTTAATAAAGCATTAATTAAACACTAATAATAGTAGTATCTTCATAATAAACCAATAAATCTCACCTAGCAGCCAATATAAGCGGTGTAGTCCCATCATGCATCCTAGCGTTCAAGTTAGTGGCTCTATTTCTCAACAAAATCTGGAACACGCCCATAGCATCAGCCGCTACAGCAGAGTGTAATGGCGTCCGACCCGTGTTGTCCTGCGAGTTTGCGTCTGCGCCCGCGTCTAGCAGACGCTTCGCTGCGTCTGCGCGTGCGTATCTGTAGAGGATAAATAAGTGTATAAGTGGTAAGTTTAATGTTATTTTTAGTGTTAATATCTGTGTTTTGGCTATAAAGCCATTTAATTAAGGATTTACATAGCCTTGTGTTGGAGGTTGTTACTATTTATTCAACTTTCATTTCATTTCATTTCAAACTGACTGAATTTTAGATTCGAAGAAGTGTTATCAAATAATGACCGAGTTTGATATACTAATTGCTATATTTTAAAAGCGAACCGAGTTGTGCTTGTAAAATAAAAGGAAAAAACAATGTAAAGCACACATTTATAAATAAAAACTAATGGAATATCTAATAGCTTCATATAGAATAGACAAATTAACGCCTAAGATATATTCTCCTCGCTTTCACATTTATAACTGTCCAATTTTCTTTCACTAATCATTATTTTAACTACAAAAAACTTACCTAGCCGCCAAATGCAAGCTTGTTTCTCCAGTTTTATCCATAGCAGCATTCAACTGCGCCCCCTGAGCCACGAGCTCGGATATAATGTGCGCAGTCTGTTCGTCCTCCACATCAGAGCCTGTGTCTAGGCCTCCGCCCCGGATGGCGGCCACCATGAGGGGCGTCATCCCGAGAGGACCACGTGCGTTTACGTCTACGTGGCCGTCGTGCTGTTAAAATTAAAAAAAATGATTAGTTTCTATCATTAATAGACGTTTAGAAGTGTAGATGTTTGAAAAATACACTTAGTGGTAAGTGACGTTGGAAAAACTTAGTTTATTAGTATCAAATAAAGGAATCTCTAAAATATTGAAATAGGCTTGATTTATTAGTAATTTCTCATATACTACTACCATCACTTGAAGTAAAACTATTTTGTGTAACTACAAGCATAATATAATTTACAAAAGTCATGTGAATGTTATTTCAATGATGAGCTTTCTAAATATGTAAAATTTAAACAGAAAGAAAAATACTCACGATAGCAGGTGGTGTCATCATACTCGGTGGTACTCTGCTATCAGCCGCATCCAGATGCTGTTGGGTCCAGACCCTGGGCTCATGGCTGGCTTCCTCATAATCAGTAATAGCTGTGTGATCTGATGCATATCCACCAGGTGCTCCATTAGAATCTCCCGGGCCTCTAGCCCTTTTAGCCCTGGGAGGAGCTGACCCATCATCATCTTCATCAGACCAGTGTGGCGGCACCATGTGACCTCCATTGATATCCACATCGATGCATCCCATCGAACCCTTGTTCAAATTCCTCATCTCCTGCCCATCTGGACCACGACGTCTTGAGCGACGACGCGAAGACGAACCGTTGCTTATAAAACCTTCT
Source organism: Colias nastes (assembly GCA_907164665.1). Lineage (NCBI taxonomy): Eukaryota > Metazoa > Arthropoda > Insecta > Lepidoptera > Pieridae > Colias > Colias nastes. The sequence goes on from CAJQZM010038708.1 coordinate 66,037, forward strand.
GGAAACCATGTTATGCCAGCTGCGCGTTTCCTTTGCGCAGTTACTAAAACGCCAATTAACAAACCAGCCAGTAGAACTAAAATTACGCCGATGAAAACGTATTTGGAATTCGTAGGAATGTCTATAATTGGGGTTTCTACACCTTTCACTTGGAATATAGGGAAGTCAGGTGATAAAGAATGTTTTGAAGCGGTAGCCGCTAAGAACTCAGCGGCTTCGCGGGCTGAGAAGAAACATTCCGAATCGGACATTGTTGTGCACTTTCTGTTATCGATCTCGAGGTAAACTTGGACGCCGGACTGGCCGCGTTCAGTGAACACAATATGATGTTTTTTGCCGAATTCTGTATCTTGTAACCCAACGTCCGTTGACCCCTTCCAAGGTTGCACCATGTCGTTTCCGAGGTGATCTTTCTTTATTACAACTGTTGTACGCAACTGATGGCCCAGATCTCGCAAGAAGGCAACAGAGTTCTCTTTGAACGTTCTCATGTCCATCAGCAAAATAACTGAGATGACGCCTTCGGCTAGATCAGGCGGCTCATTTTCGCAGTCCAAACCATCCCAGTTACATTCAGCATTGTTGCATCCGTAGTCGCAATGTCCGTTTGCGTAATGTTTCTGACAGTACGCGTCGTAAATCGGGTTACATTTCTGTAGAGATTTCTCGCAGTCTCGCCCGTCGAATAGACAATCTTGCGTGTTGCAGACCTCGTTACATTCTCCGTTCATGAACACCTCCCAACATTTGATAGGAGCGGTGCAATTGGCCCATGGATTGATTCCCAAAGAACAGTCGTTGCCGTCGAATTCGCACGCGTATGTATTACATTCTTCATCGCAATGGTTGTCTCCTTTCTTCTCTTTACAGCCTAGTTTCACGCACTGTTCTCTTTGAAAAGCCAGATCTAATTCTTGCAATGTTAATCCAGGGTTTTTACCGTATACTCCGCTCACGGGGCTTCCATAACCACCTCTTGAGTGTGGGTCGTGTATATCGCAGTTCTTTCCTGTCCATTGTCGTGGACAGTAGCATAAGTAGTCGCCTGGTTTGTCGATACAACGCGCGTCTGGGTGTTTGCAAGGGTTGCTGAGGCATTCGTTCATAGAATCTATTTCACAATTGATGCCAGACAAACCAGACGGACAGTCGCACACGTAATCTCCAATCTCTGATGTTCTGCAGTAGCCTCCATTTTGGCAAGGGTTCGAATCACACGCGTATCCTGAGTATTCACAGTTCTTTCCATAGAATCCATCGCTGCAAAGACACTCATGGCCACCTTGAATAGCTGTACATATACCGCCGTTCTGGCACGGAGAGTTTGCGCAGAAGTTAACTTTAGCATCACAATGTCTGCCCATATAGCCCGGCTTGCAGTTACAATGGTAATCGTTGACCAATTGCACGCAGTCCTGAGTTCCAGGGTTCGAGCACGGGTTGGACAAGCACTCGTTAATATCTCCTTCACACCTCGGCCCGACAAAACCAGGCGGACATTTACATTCGAAGCCTCCCACTTTATCGATACAGGTACCATTATTATGACACGCGTCTTGCTTGCAGTCATTAACGTTGATTTCACAGATTTTGCCCAGCGTTCCAAACGGACAGGAACAGGAGAAATTGTTGATCAAGTCGTGGCATGTTCCGCCATTTTGGCATGGGTTTGGAAGGCAGTCGTTCACGTTTAGTTCGCAGTTCTGTCCTTGGAATCCTTTAGCGCATTGGCACTGGTATGTTCCCACTAGATCTTTGCATAGAGCCCCGTTCTGGCAAGGGGCGGAGTCACATTCATTAATTTCCTTGTGGCAGTAAGAACCAGTGTAACCGTCAAGGCAGTGGCAGCGGTGAGAGTTGCCGATGTCTTCGCATGTACCGTTGTTGCAGAGTTGTTTTAGTTTCACACCTGTGGAAGATAAAATAATTTCAGTGAGGATAAATACATAATGGTAAGCGTTAAAAATGATAGTGAAAACAATTAAAACAATAGTTACCTATAGACAATAATATACATACTGTAAATTGTCTATCTATCTCCTATCTTCAGAAGGAAGAAAGAGGACGAAATAATGTCATTTTATATGGGTAATATAGGTAGAATTAAGTATTATATTTATCCTAAAATATTGACCCAAAACTTTCCTTTTTGGAGGCAATATCATGACATTTTATGCACCTTAAATGTGTGTATTATTCTAGTATAATCTTGTTATTTATATAAATCTCACCTTTACGTATACTAGCATCTTTGCAGGACACCATTTCAACATCACAAAGCTTCCCTGACCAGCCGGGTGCGCAGGAGCATGTATATTGTGGCCCTTTTTGTGAACATGTCGCACCGTTCTCGCATGGATTGTTTTCACACCTGGGGAATAAGGAAATATGTTATATTTTGCAATTTAAGATAAGGTTTAAGTTAAATGAGTAGATTTTAAAACAGCTACACTGGTAACTGGTATTTTTTTAATATTTATTTAGACTAGTTACTAAATCTTATTATATATTTTGTGTTGATTGATTTCCTGTTATGTCCATCTATATGACTGCATGTATAGTACCAACATAGTTATTATATATTAGCTGAGGTCTAATAATATAGTTGTAAACTTCTTTTTTTTTTTTCAATTAATCTACATTTATTAATATCATGATGATATTTACCCATACTTTCACATAATTATTGTGCTTATTTTTCACATCATTCACGATATTCAGCCGTTCACGAGTTCTAGTTCTTGTTTTAGACAAACTAATGAGACAAACGAACACATTTAATCTACTATATAAAAATAAGTCGGGTTTTCCTTCCTGACGCTATAACTACAGAATGCACGAACCGATTTCCACGGTTTTGCATTCGTTGGAAAAGTCTCGGGCTCCGTGAGGTTTATAGCAAAGAAAAGGTGTCTCAGAGTTCGCCCGGTTTGCTAGTTTGATATAATATTTGACTCACCAATCCACAAAAGCATCGCAATGTTTCCCGGTATACCCGTACGCGCAGTGGCACGTGTAGTGCGTCACGTGGTCGTGGCACGTGGCCGAGTTGGCGCAGGGGGAACTGTCGCACATGTTTATACGGAACTGGCAGTTGGAGCCTGTGTAGCTGGGGGTGAAGGAAAAAATTATAAGTAACAGTAAAAAACTTGAATTGGTAAAATATTTAAAAAAATAATCACAAATATGGTAGACAATTTTATGTGGATAAGCTGAAACAGTTTAAAAATCAGATTCGTTTTTTTTTCACATGTGGTGTTAGCCTTTAAGTAGTTAGCCTTATGTAAGTTATTGTGTAATTTTTTAAGCTATTGCATAGCTTCTATCGCGGGCATTGAGCGCGGGGACCGAATCCAGAAATTCCGTAACGAAAAAAAATCTCACGCTCCCCACGGGGACGGGCACGGAGGTGTGGCCCTCGGGGCCACACGTCTTTTTTTTGTATGTTTGTATTGATGTAAATAACTATTGGCTGACCTTAAATAAATAATGCTGAGAATAATAAATATATTTTTAAATATTGGCTATGTTTATGAAACAATCATTTGATTTAGCTAAAGTTTAAAAATTCTATCTCATTCACTAAAATCTGTTTAAAAGCAGATTTTATTAGACTAGTATAGGATTTAAACAATATTAAAATTAAAAAGTTTTGACCTATACTTGTATTTAAAATAGTACAATACTTACCCAGGCGGACAGGAACAGTTATATGAATTGATGCCATCAATACAAGATCCTCCGTTCATACAGCTAGAGTCGGTACAATCTTCGTCATTTGTCTGACAGTTGATGCCAGAGAAACCCAGGGGACAGGTGCATGTGTATGATGCGACGTACTGAAAAAGTGGAACAAATTATTTCCTCAACAACAATTCAATTGAAACAGACTTATTATTGTGAAGACACGAGTCAAAGTACAAATTTCTATTCCCTATTTTGTATTATTTTTAACTACATATTTATTTTTACCAGCCTTGCTGGATAAAGAATTTGCTGGATAGTTTTTGAAGCCAGAAGCAAATTTGAACCCTATAATAAAATGCATGTTATTTAAAACTTTGAGAGTATAATCATTAATCATACTAAAATAACTTTTATTTAGGTTTTATTACATTTTGCATGATAAATTCTTTAAATTTATATGTTTATAAGCATTTATCTCATGCTAAACATCGATCCATATAAATACCTGATTACAAGTAGCTCCATTCATACAGGGTCTCGACTGGCACTCATCTATATCAACTTCACAATGTTTCCCCGCGAACCCGCTCGCGCACACGCAGTTGTAGTCGCCGATACTGTCCAAACATGTGGCGCCGTTTTGGCAAGGAACTGTGGAAGAAAATAATATTAATAAAATAATATTAGAGTTATTGATGAACATTTTTAACGGTTAATGTGACTGTAAGTTATTGTCCAATGTTGATATTAACATGAACGTAATAATCTTTAAAGCAGCCACAAAGTTCATATTAGAACAATACAATATAGCAACCGAAGAAATCGGTATGATTATGAATTTTAAACACAATTTAAAAAAGAAATTTACATCAAGCTTTATCCGTAACATAGAGGTTCACATTACTAAAAATCTATAAGAAATATTAATAAGTTAATAACAAGCTAATTGTATCCGAAATCACAATAAAACTTCGTAAAAGGTCTCCAAAACAACCTAAAATCTCTAGAAAGTTCGAGAACTCACACGAAGCACAATCATCCGTGTTGATAGCGCAGTCCTTTCCTTCATAGCCTCTAGCGCACAGACAGGCATACGACCCTTCAGTATTGATACACGTGGCTTCATTATGACAAGGGGCGGTAACTGCACATTCGTCGACATCCCTTTCGCATAGGGCTCCGGTCCAACCGACGGGGCATTGGCAAGTGAACTCCGCGTAGGATGCTTCGGCTATACAGCGACCGCCGTGGCGACATCTGGTGAAGAAATTGTTTTAGTAATGGTCAAGTAAGTTAGGTTAGTAGTAATGTAAGAAAAGTTAAGTTTTATGTTTAACAATAGTTTAAGGAAAATATAGTGTGAGTAATATAAACGTTGATTTTGATAAAAGCGGCATTTAATTGTCATTCCAAAAGTATAAAACTATATTTATGTAGAACGGTGCCGAAAATACGATAAGCACAATAATCTAGTTATTTTAACGAACCTATTAAATGTTTAAAATGCACAGAAACATAATATGGACTCATGCCATTTATTATAAAATACGATAAGCCCTATTTACACTATCAGTAGATACTAGCAATAAGCGCAACTGCCTGCATACAAAAAATAAATAAAAAGAATCACGTAAATCGGTTCAGAAACCTCGGAGTAATCGGTGTACATACATAAAAAAAAATATACCGGCCGAATTGAACTTAACCTCTTCCATTTTTTGAAGTCGGATAAAATTCAAATAAAATTAACTGGTTGCTAAAAAAAAAAGAAAACAAAAATTCAAAATTAGAACTCACTGGTTCGGCAAGCACGGGTCGAGCGTGTTCTCGCAGTTGCGTCCCGAGTGCGGCGGCGCGCACACGCAGCGGTAGCCGTTCACGAGGTCTATGCAAGAGCCGCCGTGTAAGCATGGGTTACCGGCACAGTCGTCGATGTTCGTTTCGCAGTTTACTCCTGAAAAATAGATGATTAGGATATTGATGGTTGCTGATGTTGCAACAGACAGAACAATACTATTATCACCATTGGAAAAGTAAACTGTACTAAAAACTAAAATTCTTATTTAGAATAATAATATATTTATTTATGTATTTACTTGCACAATATCATAAGCTAAATCAACATTTAGCATGATATAATAAGTGAATACAGAAAACTATATTCACATCGAAACAAATCAATCATTTGTGAATTAAATTAACCTTCTAACTTCACACAGTGGGTTGCCTGGAAGAGATCACTCTTTAGTCATAAGGCCGCCCTCTGTGCTAGTTTAGCTATAAGTTTTAGTTTTAAGTAATTTGTATAACTAGCATAGTAAAGTGTTATAAATAAATAAATAAAAATAACCTTTATTTTCATAAAAAGTGTAAGTTACCTGTAAATCCTAAAACGCAGTCACATTTGTAAGCATTGAGTCTGTCATGGCACGTGCCGCCATGTTGGCACGGGTTTGAGCTGCATTCGTCGATGTCACGCTCGCAACGTTGGCCTGAAAAAATATTATTATCATATTTTAATAGCATATAAATAATATTTTAAAAACTTAGTTTGAGTGATATATCAACTAGTCTTTATCAGCGATTATACCCAAGTGCAAATAACGATTTGCTTATTAAAATTAATAAGAAATTTTAAATAAAGTGTATCACAATACAATAGTGAAAATAGCACAAAAATTGGTTAAGTCGTTTCCCAGCGTAAACAAAGTCGCAGACAATCATTCTAAATATCTAAATAATGGTACATACTCCTTATAAAATTATTTATAGGTGAAAATAATAATTAAAGGATTTTTTCAAAGAACTTTCAAAAATTATGAATTCTTACCTCCATATCCCGGCAAGCAATGACAAATGAACTGATTGACACCATCCTCACAGGTACCACCGTTGATGCAAGGGTTGGAAGCACATTCGTTCACGTCTGATAGGCATCTGTAGATAATAATATTATAAATAAATGCTTAAAATACTAAATATAACATTTGGTTTGTGCCACGTTATGTAGATTTACAACAGACATTTGAGGTTTAGTATGCATTAAGACTAAGCTACTATATTGGATTGGCACATTATTATTCACTGACAATGGCTAGCAAAAAATTACCGACGAATCTTATAGACACAACTAAATAATTTAAAAAGTGTTACATAAACTCTCCCAAAATAAGAACTTCATATCATCTTATTGGCTCTTACGCGCCTCTTACTTCCATACAAATGTTATAATTCTTTATATTATTTTATGCTTAACTGTAACTAACTATGTACATACCTATAATTTCTAGAATAATGCCATAAACTAACGTACCTCGCATCATAATATCCTCTAGGGCACTCGCAGCGGAATCCATTTATCCGATCGATACATTTACCGCCATTCGCGCAAGGGTTCGACAAACATTCGTTGATGTTCGTCTCGCAGTGTTGGCCAGTGAAACCCGGGATACATTCACATGTATACCTGTGGATGTTTTGATAAAGTATTTTGTTTGCGGAGGTTGGAATAGTTTGGAAGTACAGCCGGGGTAAAGGTTACTTTAAGAATAATTTGGTGGTTTTCCTTCTCAGGGCGTATAAAGGTCCATAAAGGATGTTTGAATAATTTTGTTTATTCTTTTTAGAACGGATACAAACACAAGTAAATTTGTAATGATTTATACATAATGTTTCCGAATACATGGTAAGATTGTATATCGCATAAAATATGACTTTTGACAATAACTCAGAACCATCCAGAATGTTTTACTTTTGAAGTAATGTAAAAGAAGATTGAAATAAGCAACTAATAAAGAATTATAAGCCAAACTATTGACAATATTATGATCATAAAAATGCAGAATTATTATTTTTAATGATGCAAACAAATTTGTTATTTTGTAAGTAAAAGCGGTGATACATGTGCATTAAATCAGGCCATGCGGTGTAATAAGAAATGAACTTACTCAAAATAATTGTTGCTGCATGTGAAAGAAAAAGTAAGCATTAGAAATGAATTTATTATTGTATTTATTAAATAAATGTGCACTAATGAAAGCCCCTGTTAATAATAGCTAGTGAAAATGATATCAAGATGATTATAAAAAGATGGATGAACAAAAATATGTTTATGAATCTTAATTTTTAGGTTAAAGTTCTTTTCTTGTACATATTTGAAATTAATATTAGTACGATACCAATGAGCCCCTAATTGCAAACATGCAATTGTGCATTTTATAAAGATATTATAACGCATCATAATATCAGGTATGAAATTTGGTATCAATGTTATAGCCCTTAAAGTATATTTTAGAATGACAGCTTCAACTTAATTTACTCTCCCATAATAATAATTATTAATCAAATAGTGATCCCAAAGCAACCGTTACAGCAAAATAAGCTCTATTCCAACAGCATACGAACCTATTTATCCCATCAATGCAAGTGGCGCCGTTCCTGCAAGGATTGGAGTAACATTCGTTGACGTTGATCTCGCAGTTCCGACCTGATGTACCAGGCTTGCAGCGGCATTGGTAACCGTCTATTAGATCTTCGCAGTGACCTAGGAATAACAAGATTAATATTACATTTTTGTGCCAAATATTATTTTGTATTATGGAAATTACTGATAGTTTAAACTAGTGAAGCATTTCTTTTCTCTTCTCGAAGTGTAATCAAACTTACTAATTACTAGATAGGGCAAACCAAAATAGACTATATTATATTGATCAAAATAGGTGCATGTGACTCTTCTAGTCATCAATTTTCGTGCTGATGTACCCCAACCTACCAGCTAGATGGTGCAAAGCAAAATGTACTTTATATTGATAAATATAGAGTTGCATTTAACAACTGATAGGATGTTTTACGATCGTCAATGAATAGTACAAAACAAAATGATCCTTATGTCTATTAATATAGGGTCTTACCTCCAAACTGACAAGGATTGGACTCGCATTCATTAATCTGGGTTTGACAAACACGACCAGTATATCCCGGGTGACAGTTGCAAGTGAAACTATTGTCACCATCAATGCATTCACCACGATGGCAAGGGGCGGAGAGACAGTCGTTGATGTTGGTTTCGCAGGACATGCCTAGAGATAAAGGAAATAATAATTAGTGTTATATTGACATGATGATAGCAGTAATAAAGATCGGTAATGTGTGAACTGAGTGATAAAAATAATCAACTGTTTGCTAGTGATTTTTCCCTGAAGTTTTAGTATAGATTTTTCGGATATCAATCAAATATATAGACAGAGAAAAATCTTATGATATTTTATGTTATTCTGACAAGTTTGGTATATTGACATACTATATGGACATACTATTATTGCAAGTCAATATGAAAACTATTGATAGAATGTAGACATAATTAAAAATTGTATATTTAGCACAAAAGAAAAGCTTCTATTTCTTCTCTAGCTCGGCCTATTACAGGTATATCAAACCAAAATCTGTAAAGTACTAGGTAGATAGACACAGATCTAATTTTATTATATATCTGTGTATTTACACATAATTAAACAAATAAATGATAACCTAAAGTAACTAATCTAACTTACCTGTATACCCAGGCGGGCATTCACAAGTGTACCCAGCGATGGAGTCATGGCACGTGCCCCCATTCCGGCACGGACTGGAGGCACAATCGTCTATGTTCACTTGACATCTAGCGCCCGTGAATCTGGAAATTGATTTAATTAGGACTTTAATGTTAGGTGGTTAAGGTTTATATTGCAAGTATGTGAACTGAAAATTTGAAATTGAAAATATTAATTGTTGGACTTTAACGCTAAGATGTCAAGGTCGATATTATAAGTGTGATAACTGAAAATAGGAAAGGGCATTGTTTTGCACTATAAACTGTTTCAGTTATTTTCAATAGTATTATAAGAACTTTTGTATGCTAAGAAAACAAGATTTAAAAGCAAAAACACAATGCGTGAGTTTATAATCTCTCCAAAAAAGTGAATAGTAAATACATAATTTACATTTGAAACTATTTTTTTGTTAATAATGTATTACACTTATTTTCCATCTACTATCGCAAAACTTTCAGTCAAAGGAATTCTTATCAATTGCTGACTGATTCTGTATTTTTATCTATTTTAATTAATTTCTTTTTTTTATTAATAATACTATATAACTTACCCTATTACACAAGTACATCTAAACGCGTTGATCATGTCATGGCAGACACCACCATTCAGGCACGGGTTGTTCGCACATTCGTCTATTTCAACCTCACACTGAGTTCCCGTAAAACCTGAAAATTAATACATTAATTAGTATCTGTACATTCAAGATCTATTATACATTAATTAATACCTTAAATTCAGAACTTTCAGCGACAGCCTTGATACGATAATTCTGCCTAAAACAAGGCTAGAAAAGCTATCTCGAAAAGTTCGAAATACAAGATATAAAAATCAGCTATGCCATTAAAATGTTCTCATTCCTTAATTATCAATCTTCATAGTTTGATAATAAAAAGATCATCAAATTACTTGAATGAAGTATTAAATGGATTTAACAGCAATATCTTTAAAGTTTATAATATGTATGTTTAAATATGAAGCAATACCTGCAATCGATACTTTTCCGTTAAATTAAATATTTTATAGAAAATAAACGATTAATTAACCAGTAAAATGTTATATCAAACAAAATGGTAATAAAGGTTTAATTTCACGATGAAATTTATAAGCAGTTTCAAAGCAAGTAATGTTAAAGTGAAATGGGGCACATAAACTGAGATATAAAATAAACAACGCTATAGGATTGTTAAATAAGTAATTAGAGAGTACCCCCATTTCAATTAATGATCATTGTAACGGTCCTGTCGACAACGCCTTTAAATATAATATACATATTGAATTGGGCGTTTATTAAGGGCTGATTTTTCAATCCTTGGTTAATACTTATTCGTCGAATAACGTACTAATGTACCATTTCAAAAAATTATTCTTTGGCCGTATTTGACAGTTTACGGGTGACATTTTAATATTATCGTGTAATACTTTATTGGGCGGATAAGTTTTAACTATAGATTGAAAAATCGGCCCTAAATTTACTACGTAGGTACTAATAATGTAACAGATAGGTAATAATTCGTTAGGAAATACAATAATACAACAATGTGCAAAGAAACATACACGATAAAAAAATTAGACGTATGTACAAAACAGTTTTATCAATTTTATTTGTATGTTTGTATACTTGTCTAAGTGATTGCTGTATCTAAATATAGACATGTTATTTTGTGCAATTTATAATCTGTTTAAAATATACCTTTCGGTATCAGAAAAACTTATTCAAAGCCTATAAAAAACCTTTGATCTTGACGATATTGTAGTAACCGTATAAATATTAAAAACCTCTTGTAAAACATCTTAAGCAACATACGTTACGCTGTAAAAGGGAATGGTCAACCTAAACCCAATAAATTCAAAGTTCACATTACATTGATCGACTCCTGTCATAGAACACCTGGCTCGTACCCGTATTCAATTACACCCTTATTTAGTTCCCATATCTTTGACAATGCAAAATTATCTTTACCACATCTATTTAACGTTCAAAATGGGATGCAATCTGGGCTATTGGTATTTTCTACTGAAATCACTACCTTACCAAAAAAGGAACGTTGTCATACAAGATCACGCAGCTTCCGACAATCGATCTTATATACTGTCAATAAGTATAAAAATAGATCGTTGGATTTTGTGCAATAATATTTTATAGCAAGTATTCGCATACCTTGAGATATTGCTCATCGTTTGTCACAGAAAAAATACATAAAATTCAAAACTATTACGTACTTGTGGTTTTCTATAAATTGATATGTTGCGTAATGATAATTTTTATATTTCCAATTTGAATTTTACTTTGTATTGAATATCTTTGTAATTTTTTTTTAAAGTGGTGGTAGTTTATTTTTAGAGCGTACTAAACGTATTAATAAAGGATACAAATGTCACAGTTTTTGTTTTGATTTTTTATACTTATGAAATTGATCAGAGAAAATATATGTGCCTTATAATATGATTGACTGCCTATTGAATATCGTGAGTCAGAATAACCATACGTATCTTTTATATGTAGGTACATGTAGAAGCTTAGGTTTTCTCTCATTTCATAGTCGAAAAAGAAACTGTATTTACTAACATATTTTTATACACATCTTGATCTATCTAATACTAACTATGTACACAAATTCTCTTACACACCTTTTATTTTAACCAATCGATATTACCATTGTCGGCACTACGCTGACCTATAGCTTACAAGTTACAGTTCAAATGGCAATAGTATAAATTATTTTCTCAGTAGAACATTACGCAAACAATCCTTACCGTGTTTATCTATTGGAACTGTAGGCCACGCCCTGGTCCATGGTACAGTTATATAAAACACAGATTGTTTGGAATTTATGATATAGTATTTGGTAATTAAAAGGTTTGATTTATGCAACGGTGTGTACTGGGAACTCGTTTTTTTAACTGTGTCAATAGTGAAGTATACTGTGGTGTTTTTGATTCATCCGAATTGAAGACATTAATATGCAAATACGATTAAACTTACTTAAATCTTAGTAGGAATTAAAGTTTGATAAATTTATGAAATTTTCTTTACAGATAAATGTTTTACTAACTTTGAACTCTTCTAAAAAATTATTACCTAGTCCTCCCAGATTTAGTCATACAGTTAGTTTATCTTTTCTTTGAAAAATTTTCGTTTATGAATTGTTGAAGTGACTTCTTTAGGCGCGTCGAGATCAAAATTTCAATTTCACCGTCACGTCATGGAGTAAAGCGACGATTTTGGTAACTTTCAATTTTGCCAAAGAAGTTTCACTTCTGACACGTGTGCTCGGCACACACGCTCTTTTTTTAACAGACAAATATTTAAAGTGCATATAGGTAGCATATTCGGAAGAATTATTACTTATTACATTATTAGACAATGCCTATTATCGCTTATACCTTGTACCGGCAGCATTTGTCACGATTTCGGCTCACAGGCCCAATAGGAATGTCCGGTGCATTCTGTATCAGGATCTATGATATTATTTGTACAATGTTTGAACATTTAACATTTGTTTATAAATGTTTATTTGGGTTATAGATAAAATTATGTAATAAGGGTTCTATGTCTATTAGAAACGTTTAAACTGTCATTATGAGCGGGAACAAATTAAATAGGTTTTTAGAAATAATCATGTAACTTTCAGTAATAGGATTTATATTCTGTGGTAATATTTTGTTGAACATTTTTCTTTAAAAATCGTTATTTTATCTGTGCATGCAAATGCTAATTGATTCAGTTGAAAACACATTTAAACCGACCTTTAGTTTACTTCTTTCTATAAAATAACAAACATATTTCCATATTTTCAAAATGGCTAACGGTCGCGCCTTGCAAAAAGTGAGTGCAAAGTCCCGGGACGTGTTATTCCATAAAAAATTATAATGTCGTCATACCGAACTAACTTTGCCCTTATTAGCGCACTTGCCAGACGGGTCTGAAAGCACTCGTGCGTGAGATGTGACATACGACCATATTGAATGCACACAAGTTTGTTCCTGCTGCGACAGCTCAAGGGGCTTCTTAATTTATCAGTATAATGCCGTACTTGAACTCGGATGTAACCCTACCAAGTTGAGAGGTACCGTGGTATCATGCGATGCGTGTGCTATGTTGTCGTTTAGAATTGATTGGTTTATAGCATAATTTAGTTCCAATGAGTGGTTCCGTCCGCATCATTGCGTCGTTGACATGTCTTTGTGCTTGACAACGCAGGTTATTGAATATGTGGGACCCGAACGCGTTCGAATGGGATTTTTGTCATGCATTCCTTTGCATTAGGAACGAATTTGTATGATAATCGTTTAGTTTCTAATTTGATAGCGATGATGCGTTGAATTTTGACTATATTAGAGATAAGTAAGGAATTGTAGGTATTTATATGACTGTAATGTGACTTAAAATTCAATTCAAATGGTTATCTTTTTGATCGATATTTTTTTATTTTTTCTGGACATAGTTGAAAAAAATTAAGCTACATTGACGCAGTTATCTTAGGTCTTCTTGTAGAACCCGTTTAATAAAAATAAAAAATAAAAAAAATAAACTTTTGATAACACTTACTTTGAGTTTTGCAAACCCACGCAGCTGCTATTTTTAAACGCCAAATCTAGGTCATGTGTAATCAACAGTAATTATTATTATCTGTACGCAGATAAATATCAACCTCGTTATTTATTTACATTAAACGAGCTTTCTCTTAAAACCAAAAACACGGGAAGGAAATGCAAATTTTGCGGTCGAATTGAAAACCAAGTCAGGTTAATATACATGTTAATTATCAAATTACGTACATGACGTGTGTTAGATGAAAATGGACTCTATTTCAAGGGGATAAGAGTTATGTATGTGATTATAAACGTTAGTTTCCGCGTCGAGACAATGCGCAAAACTCTCTCATCGCTATGGGAACTAACTCTAATAGGGCTGCTTCTAGAATGTTCTATAAATATCTGTATAATGACTACTTCCTAGTTAATTTATTTATTTAGCATAAAATTCGGATATCGCAGATCCATATTTTGTTAGTAAAATTAAATGTTACATAAAAACACATAAAAACAATAATTTTGTTTCTGCTTTTATAGAATCAAGGAAAATACTAAAAACTTTTTGTTTTCCCAGATTACATATCTACATACAGAGATTTATCTAAGTCTGAAAATAGATTTTATTGTGAGACAGATTTTTCTATCGTTCATAATACAATAAAATAAGAATTTGACTTAAAACTAAATAATACTATTTTTTTAATTAATCTTAATGTTCCAAATAATTTACTCAAAATTTCAATTCCAGCGGTAGTTTTTTTACGAAAATATAGAATCAGTGGCTAAAAAGTTATACAAATTCGTAGCCCAAGGTCAATAAATAAAGTTTAAAATTTCGTTGTGACAGCCCTACGTCCGCCTAGCTAATGATAATCTTCAAAGATCGCTGTCAACTGTGAAGCAAATTGTAACTTCGCGAAGGGGGGTCCATACCGTTACACCATCGACTTGGCATATGCTTTTTGCGACACGACTATGGTGTTTGTATTTTGGCTACGATGTTTGTGTTTCGAATACGATGTTTGTTTTAGACTAGGATAATTATTTATTTGGTGCTCAAGCCGTAGATTTTTTTTTGTTTTTCAAATTATGATACTTACGCTAACTGAAGTCAAGCAGTGGTCACTGGTCATAGATCACAAAAAGTTATAATTCCATCACTTTTATATGTACCAATATATATATAGTATAAACAGACAAACAGTAAATAGATGAATAGCTTCATTTTTGCATTTTTGCATTCTTATATCTGTCAATTGTCATAATACCCTTACGATTCTCGTAACCACGCTTGATTGTGTGCATGAGCCATTTCGAGCGTTTGTATGAAGTTTCCCTACTGGTTGTATCTGTATATTGTGCTACTGGTCCGATTTGAAAAATTATTTCGGTGTTAGATAGCCCATTTATCCAGGAAGGTTAAAGGCTTATCATCACCCTAAGACCAACAGGAGCGGAGCAATGCGGGTGAAACCGTGGGGCACAGCTAGTTACTAATATGTATATGAAGTTTTATTATATGTTTTTATTTTGTGCTACACTTTTGTG